>JAJMBU010000046.1:0-106469 GCA_030565405.1 Ogataea paraovalis | reverse complement strand
AACAACAACAACAACAACAACAACAACAACAACAACAACAACAACAACAACAACAAAAAAATAAAAGAGAAAAAGAAAAAAGATCACATCATTATTGACATCAAGGATAAGATTCACTCAAAGCAATCAACTTCTCAATACTAGCTAAATGCTTTCCATAGTTACCTTTGTTGATCAACTCCAAATATTCTCTTATCTTCATGATCAATAACTTCTTTTTATCAGCATCAATTAATTCAACCATTTTCTGAACAACATAGTTGGCAAAAGGATCTTTCATCATCAAACTTAAAGATGAATTTTCATCCAATTCACCATTCAATTCCATGTTGTTTTTCAAAATCTCGTTGTAAACCTTGACTCTATTTTCAACACTCTGATAAATGATACACTTCTCGACAGCATTTGATGCAAATTTATGCTTTGATAGCTCAACCAAGTTTTCTAAAACCACTTTCAAAACTTCATCAGTATAAGTAGTGGCACCATGCTCGATAATGTGCTGGATAACGTAGTTTCCAAACTGATCTTGAATTAAGTAGAAAATGTAGCCTTTCAATTCATCCAAAATAAAATTCTGGTCTTCTTCGTTTGAAAATTCCAACAATCTCTGAATAACCCTACAACCATACGGGTGTGTAGATAGATGGTATATTTGATCTTTCAATGACTCGAGAATAAATGGAATCTCTTTGATTGGCATACATTCGATCGACTTTTGAATCACATGGTTACCATTTTGGTCTTTAACCATGTTCAATATATTTTCTTTCACCTCATCCAATAGTGCCAACTGATCTTCCAACTCAACAACTTCCAAACACTTTTGAACAACCCTACAACCGTACATTTGTAAAGATAGTTGGTTGAAGGAACCCTTCATGGATTCAAACATTATCTTTCTTTGAATCGTATTACCGTGCTCAAAATACTTCTGGATCACATAATTACCAAAAACATCGGTCATTAAATCAATAGAAAAGTTTCTGATTTCATTAAAGATCACCTCCTTATCTTGCTCGTTGGAAACGGCTAACTGTTGTTGAATGAACCGTGAACCATGTTGATCCTTAGCAAATTCATAACCATGCCCATAAATATCCTTCAAAGTATACTCTTTGTTCTTGTTGTTTCTAAATTCCTCAAGTAATGGAGATCTCACAATATGCTTCTTCTGCTTCACTGGTTTCGGTGAGATGCTCTTCTTTAAAGCTCTAGCATTAGGTGGAGTTAAGTTGCTACCTGGAGATTGAACTCTGATCGGAGTGTTAGAATTAGTACCAATTGGGTTCATACCGGGAGACGGAATACTGTTAGGTATCATGCCAGGTTGCTGAGAAAGTGGAATCTGGGACTGTTGTTGAGCAGATTGAGACTGGTGATGTGTTTGCGGTGTCCCAAGACCAGAGGGACCAATCATTCCATAAGGATTGAATGGTGGCATCATAAATGGCGATAGTGGTCTTGGTACCATACCAGGCTGGAAAAATCCTTGCTGAGGACCTAAGGCGGCTGCCTGACCAGTACTCTTTTGTGTAGCACTATCTGCTTCCGTATTTTCTTTCAGGCCCTTTTCCTCACCATCAATTGCTCCATTTGAATTAGCCGTAGTGGTTCTTGTTGCATCCGTAGGGACCGCTTGATCAGTAGAAGTCTGTTGAATAGCATCCACTGGAGGGACTTGGTTCAAGAACGGTGGTTGCATAACTTGAGACATTTGTGGGAACATGAAACCAGGACCAACTCCAAACAAAGGTGGCATCATACCAGCTTGTTGCATGAATGCAAAGTCAGTATCATTACCTTGTTGTGCTTGAAACTGCTGAAACTGCTGGAATTGCTGAAACTGTTGCTGCAGTTGGAGCTGTTGTTGCTGATGAACACTCAAGCCATTTTCAAAACCGGATGGAAGGAAAGTTGGAGCAGTCGCTGGATTCCAAATATTTTTATTTGTATCATTTGGATTTTCCAAGTTGATAGAGTTATGCTCAGATTTAGCAATATTGATATCCGAACTGAATGATAAGTGTCTTGAATTATTTGGTGAGTTGATGTAAGTATCCAATTTTTCGCTGAATGATTGCTTTCTTGGCTCTCTAAACGCAGTTGGTGGTGAATTGATTTCATTACCCATCAAGACAGATGATCTTCTGGAGCCTATATGGTCACTTGAAGAGCTGCCGGTAATAGGATCACCGTTTCCTGCCCTGCTATTGGAAATTCCACTAGTTGGAGAATTAATAGATAGCTTGTTCATATTCATTTCCAGCTCCCTGGTCTTCTCAGTGACAGAAGCAAATTTTTCCAAGAAACTAGAAGACCCCAAATTGGAACTATTAAAGGAGGAAACAGGGACGCCTGCCACAGAAGCCGGTCCAAATAAGTTTGAAGCAAATCTTGACTTTTGTTGAGCGGTTGGAGCGCTGATAGCGCTCAAAGCTCTAAAATTCGAGTTTGGGTTCAAATTATCTGATCCTGAATCACTGATTACGGCGTCATCCGTATTAGAAGAGACTGGGATGACACCCGACACAGAGGCTGCATGTGGGTAGTGGGTAGAAGCCGAACCCGGATATTTGTAGGTGGTGTTTACACCTGCAAAGACCGAGTTTGCTTTACCGAATAAACTTGAGTTGGCACCACTCAAGCCAGAAATGATACTGGCAACGTCGTTGTCAACGTCATTAGGCGATACTGGTTTAGGAGCAGCGCCAGTCTGGTATGTACCAGACGATCTAGATTCCCAAGGGTTATTGTTGATTTGTTCATCAACTAGAGAAATAATCAGAGGACGAATGTTAGTATAAACCAAACTATATTGTATTTTTTTTAAAAGTATTACTGTTGAATTGGTTATAAAATTGAAACCTACCTGACAAGCTTTTGAAATTCTCCCAGTTTGATGACATGGTTGGAGAGTCTAACGGTATGATCACTATGTAATGTTTATAAAATTGTAGATTGTGATAGCTGAGAGTTGAAAGAAGCAATCAAATGAACGCTGACTGGGCTATTAACAGGTAAAAACAGCAGGCTAAAATGAAAAGAGTATTTTGAATATGTGTTTGGAATGGAGCTAAACTGAAGTATATGCACGCTTTTGAATGATAGTAAACCTCCAAGTAATCTCTTTGCTTTCAATCTATGGTGATATAATGCGTGATTTTATACAGGATGATTGTTTGTGTAATACTATATACAAGGATTAAACAACCTAAAAAAGAAATAGGAAACCTTTATATCGGGAAACACTTGAAATGATATGAAACTAACAGACAAGTTGAATAATAATAAAGAAAAAACAAAAAAAACAAAATAGACACAGGTACCGATCAATCTTTTGTTCTGTTTCCAGTGATTATCCCGAAAGTTTTAAATCCTAGCAGCTTTTCAAATGGACGTTGCAAGTTCAAAACTTCTAAAAGTTGAGGATGAGACACAGGGTAACAGATGATGGAGTAGATGCTTTACAACAGATGGAAAAGAGACTGTTTAGGCACCTTGATGGGGTGGCTAAATAGATGTCTAGCTTTATTTGAGTGGGTATATATGTTTTTTTCCCTCCCGTCTAGCAATTGTCTTTGTTCTCTTTTGGCCTCGTGCTGCCGCGCGGGCGTCGGCTACAGCCTACGTGCTCGGAGCCCCCCTGGATCGAGTCTCGAGTCTCGACTCTGCGCGGCAACCACCGGGGCGTTCGAAACTTCACAATTGATGGACCCCGAGGGGAGCGACGATCGACTATGGCTTCTGGTTAGGCTGCGGCCGGTGTGCAAAACGCATATATGAATTATTGGCCATAGCACACATTTAATTACTGAATTTGAAGATCTTCTCTAGTTTACTCTCCATTAAACCTGTGGATTACACAATATTAACCAAAGCTTACATGATACACATGCTATTTTTGTATTATGTGCTATGACTACCTTCCTGCCATAATTAATTAATTATCATGTGTTTTGTACACCTCTGAGTCTGCCTGAGAGTCTGCCTCCGACGCGTCGATGGCAATTAAATTATAATAATTCTGGTCGATCGACCGATTTGAATTATCGGTGCAGAGGTTATTAGCACTACCCGCGCGCGCGCGATTGATCTGCGATATTCGATATCGAGTGCAGGAGGGGAAAGTAAGGTTGCAGTACTAATTTTGTTTGAAGACAAGAGAGAAAGGGGATATGAGCGAGAAGGGGAGGATATCACCATGTAGAAGCTTACCATGGGCTACGAATCAGATGACTCGAATAAAGTCGGATATACAACGTGCTCTCAATGCGGTCCAGAAGAAAAATGAAACTACAGAGTTTACAAGGATATTAAAGGACTCACTTTCCAAATCAAAGAGTACTGTGGGGAACACCAACTCTCAATGGGATACATTGGATGCTTTTGATCGATCCCTTGATCATTTACAAGAGCAACGTGTGCAGATTCAACCGTTATTACCTGTATCACACGCGATTAACAACCTTCCGCACGGTGCTAAGGGGTCCCACATATTACGGTGCTACTACAAAAATGCATTTCCTAAAGCATATGATTTCATATCCAGATCCGAGGTGATGGCAAACAGATATCAAACAAGACCTAAGATTGTCGATATCATCAAGGGAAGACATTCTAACAATTTGATGGCTACAGGATCGTACTACCTATTTTTCAAAAGTATCCAAGATGCAGCAGTATTTTGGCAGAACGATCAAGCTGACCGAATGAAGTTGAGTGCGAAGCTCGTATCGTTACAGTTTGTCGACATCCAAGAGGCATATCGGTTTATGTACTTCCCGTGCCTCCCAGATTTAAAAGTTTCTGATGGACTCTCTAGTAAACAGATGATAGGCGATATGCTAAAGAACAGACTAGATAAATTGAAAGATACGAATGAAGTTTGGTCCTCACTGTCGATTCTTTCTGAGTCGTTATGGGAAGATTTCAGCAACCGAAGAGTAAGCACAGAGACAGAACAGACACATGGGTTATTGGATCGTATTTCACATTTACAGGTGGAAAGATCTCAATGTGTCATCTTGAGAAACATTCCATTTTTTGTTTACCCTCAGAGGATTAAAGATTTTTTGTGGGAATTTGAGTTGAACAATGCGGTGGGTGAAGAACTAAATTTACGGTTGGTTATCAACGATTCAGATAGGAGGGTAAATACGTACGTTGCCATATTTGCAGATTCGAACGAAGCCGAAAGATGCGTCAGGAAGATCAATAGACAACGACTATTTTATAGGGAAGATTTACCATTAGTTGAAGCTGAATTACTAGATGAACGCATAGAGTATTAAGTTACTTAGTTAACAAGGGTATAATTTTCATAAAAAGAGTAGAGGCATTTTTTTTCAGTGTGAAAAATTTAAGCTTTTAGACTATCAAAACACTCAAAAGAGCAGAATGACACATAAAACAAAACAAGAAAAAAACAGCGCAAAAAAATTAATTAGATAAAAGAGAGTTTGAGGGAGCTTTTAATTAGTAGTTCAAACTCTTTCAATTTGTACTAGAAGCAGAAGAGTCGTGAACGAGAGTTCTTTCCTGAACTTTGCTCGTCTTTGCAAAATCGCCGTCAACGATAGATTCCTCATCGGTAACATCTTCAATTTGTTCTCTCTTCATATATTTCTTTTCACTCCAACCTAAAAGTAATGCATCACCGATGTAGACGAAACAGAAGAAAGCAGACAAATAGTGACCGGTAGAAATGTAAGGTTGATCAGAGGTCTGATACCATATGTTATTACAGATACAGTTTGCAATAAAGGCCCAAACGTTGATACCACCAGTGACAAAAGCACGCAATCTTAAATTGTGACCGTAATACTCCTGAGCATAACCCCAGTACAAACCAGATGCACCCTGAGCCACAGAGGTTTGGTAGTATAAGAAGAATCTGATTGGCTTAGAACCATAAACGGGAATGGCACCGAGTGCAATCATGACAGGGAAAGACCATAGACCAGCAAGAATAATACCTGGCCATCTTTTACCTCTGAAGATCGTATCTGAAGTCCAACCTAAAATAAGAGAAGCAGCAAACGAAACAGCATACATTGGTGATGTTAAAGTGTTATATTGAGAAACAGTATAAGAACCTGGTTTAATTGTGTTCCAACCTTTAATCCAGAACTGTGTGGATGCATTGGACAAAGAAATGATATCTTGCGAAACACCGAATAACCAGAAACACCACACATGCCATTGGGTGCACCATTTTAGCATTTCCTTAATTTGATTCCAAACACCGATTGGCTTTGGTTCTTGTTCGATCTTTGGTAATCTGTTTCTTAGCCAATCAATTTCATGTTGCTTCAAGAATCTGTTAGGTTTGACTCTTTCCAAGATGTCTGGTAAGAAGACAGCTTGTGGAATAATGACGAAGAATGAAACGATACCATCGATCAAGAAAGTCCATTGCCAACCTTCATAACCGTTCTTACCTTCCAAAGAAGATGAAGCACCTGCTTGAACATAAGTAGCGAACATAGGACCCAACACAGTAAATGATTGTAAAACAACTTGTCTTCTGGCCAATTCCCTTTTGTTGTAGTAAGTACCAATCAAAAAGACGAAAGCAGCATAATGACCACACTCCACAATACCTAAAATTGTTCTAATAACAATCATCTGGAAGGGAGTCTTAATCACAACGGTACAAAAGGTAATGATCGTCCATAGAATCTCGATAATGATAATAAACCATTTAGTATTGTACTTGACCATCAAATAACCTGCTGGGTAACCACAGATAATGGAAGCAACATTAAATGCAGTGTTGGCATAGTTTAACTCGTTACCTTGAACATTCAGATATTCTTTCATACCGGAGTTATAGGCATTACTCAAGTTGGACTTATCCAAATATTTGATAAACGACGATAAAGCACCCCATAGAACAACCAAGGCATCCACCTTTAAAACGATATTTCTTTCTTCTACTGGATAATCCAAACAATCCCATAGAGAGCTTTTGAAGTTGTCAAAAAAAGTTCTCTTTGTCTGAGGTTTTGGCTCATCTGGGATATCTTGGATTTTTAAAATCCTTTCTTCTGTAATGGAACTCATCGTCCAAAAATGGTATTCTTTAGACTAATACAGGCAAGTTTTCAAAGAATGATCAACTAATTACTGAACGATAGATATACCTTGGCATTTGAAATTTAGGGTTTCATGATTGATATTTATACAATTACAACGATAAAAAATCAAAACCTCAAAAGAAAAAGAAATATGCTGTGGCTGTAGTCAAACAAGTCAAGTTTTTTTAAAAAGCAGATACAATACTCTTTCACTATGAAAAAACATAGCTCTTCCCTTTGTTCATAATTCTGGATACTCCCATACTTGCAGGAGTTATGCTGGTCCCTGGAATGATTGGTTTCTGCACAAACAGCCACAGTTAGCTAACATTTGTGTGTCGCATCTCCATTCCCTAACGGCTACCGTTTTCCATCTGCAGTATAAAACCTGCATGGAATTTGTAAAGCTGTTGAAGTCAATTCAAGTGCAATATGACGCGAGAATCTGATACTACAGACTCCACAATTAACAACAAAATTTGCAATTATCAAGACTGGAAGGGAAGCAAACCTGATGATCCTGTGCCAAAACTAGCTCCCATGTAGCTAGCGCTCTTCCCACTCTCCTCGAATCACTTTTTAGAGCCGCTCGAGGTGAGCTTCAGCTTACATGATCCTAGATAATCTATGTGATTATTTAATATATATATAGCGGCGGACTTCAGCCGTTTGACAGCGGAAGCATAAATTTCTTAATTCGGCTTAAGCTTTTTGGCGCCCAGGACTTTTTTTTCTTAGCCGTTGCAACCTGCAGCATCCTTGAAGCCCGAGGAGACGGGCGGACGAGATGCGTAGGGCAGATGATACTGAACTGAACTGTGGCAAAATTCGTTTACTTATGCCACCACCACATATATATATAGATGTGCTACAGCGGACAAAATAGCCATTTGAAGAGAGCATAGTGGAGAACCAGAAGGTGGGAGGATTTCCGTTTCCGCCTCGAGTCCAAGATAGGGAACAGTCGCCGATCCCCGATGCAGACGCAGCGCAGCCAGCGGCCAAAAAAACAAGCACAGAGTTAGCCAAACTTGCGTGCCCTGAGTTTATCCTATTGATATAAACGCCACAGTGAATGATTAGCCCGTAAACTATGAATGAACTATACCTAACACATATAGTTAGCCCTCCTAAGGCTGTATATATATATGCATGCAATTCATACACCCCCCTAATTTTCTTGAAAGCACATCAACTTGTTTTCCCGCCTGGATCCCCAATGTTTCCCCGACTGTTCCTGCTTTTTGCATCATCGTTCGAACTCCTAGCTTGTAGTGGTAAATGACACACATATAAGTTGCCTAAGCTTGCAACGAAATATAATATGTAATCTCTCGTACTATGGAATTTACAATTTATTGAAATATTTTGACCAAACCCAATAAAACTCCTACAATTTGTCGATCTCCGTTTGCTAGTCATAGATTACTCGACAACAGCCATGGTTATGTATGATGTGATATTTTTGGTGTGTCGCCGAATCGTTATCTGCATTGTAGCCAGATTGTTGACTGACTATTTCTCTCGTCGGAATTCATTCAATAATAAAATGGTGGCTCAAACTTAACTTTCGCTAACTGGCTCCACAGATTGAGTAACAGTTAACAAGGCCAATCAATTATCGTATCACCGACACCACCATCAAACACATGAAAAATAAATCGGAAATAAATTTCCCTCCCAACAATATGGAAAACAAGGAGTCCCTCATGGACCTCAAAAACTGTGGATCCTCTCATCTTCTCTTAGCCAATCTATGAAGGTTTACCAGAATATGGATTCAATATCAGTTTTTCTTCTTGAATTTTTCATTTTTCATTCGCATGGTTTTCAATTCTATTAGTTTCCTCTCTTTTTGATTTTCTCTTTTTATTCATGGTCTGGAAGAATTCTTCAAAACCAAAGATTAATGAAATAGTTCTCGGATCAGATCTATAAAGAATTCCAACACGCTAAGTTACTCACTTACTTCAAGACTTTTCTACACACACTTAACATACCATGCGTTTTGTTGCAGGAGGTGATTGCCTATTTTCATCAAGGAACTTGGTCAACAGACTTGACCCAAAACTAGTCGCCGAGTTTAAAAAGTCTGATGCTTGTTTCGCCAATGCCGAGTTCACTTGCCCAAAACCTGAGATACATCCCCCTGCAGCTGGAAGATTGTATATCACGGCAGTCAAAGAAAACACATTGGATGAATTTGCCGATTTGAATATCAAGTTGCTATCTTTTGCAAACAATCACTCTTGTGATTTCGGCTACCAAGGGGTAATCAACACTATCGAATCATCAGAGAAAAGAAACCTTGTTCCTTGCGGTATTGGCAGATCTATCGAAGAGGCAAGACTACCTAGATTCTTGGATACTCCAAATGGAAGAATTGGTGTGGTTACAACGAGTACAACTCGTTCAGAAATGATGCTTGCATCCTCTGCTGGTGCCGGTACCATTGCCAGACCGGGGATTGCTCCATTAAGATGGGGCAAGGCTTACGTTCTACCAGATGAGCAGTTTGAACAGTTGAAGAAAATCGATGAGATGTTGGGCACTGCTGAGGCTTTCAGAGAATGTAATGAGATCGAAATCAAGCCTAAATTTGGTCCAAACAATTTCAAATTTGGATCTTTGTTTGAAGGAAACTTGGATATCGAGCGCGGTGAAAGGGCCTACGTTAAAACCTTTTACAACCAGAAGGATGCCGATGCATTGTTCAAGAGCATCAAAGATTGTTCGTACAGATCAGATTTCAACTTTGTTTCCCTGCATACACACGAAGGTATCAACAACAACTGGTACAGTCCAAGACCAGCAGAGTTCATTCAAGATTTTGCTAGAAAGTCGATTGATACTGGAGCAGATGCAGTCATCGGCCATGGTGCACACTTCATGAGAGGTGTTGAAATCTATAAGGGCAAGCCTATCTTTTATAACATTGGATCCCTATTGATGGAATTCGAAGTTGGTGAATCCATCGTCTCTCCAGAAATGTACGGTGCATATAACCTACCTCCCGATTCTAGACCATCCGATTTACACAGAGCTCGAGCAAACGATCCCGTGACGGGTAAATTCACCGGTTTTAACAGTCATCCTAAATTCTCGAGAAACTGTTTGGCAATCTTTGACGATTCAACAGGTGCCATGGAGTTCAAACTTCTGCCAATCGATTTGGATCTGACTAGAGAAAAGAGAATGGAAAGGGGTGTCCCATACTTAGTTCCACACAATGTTGGTCACGAGATCGCCCAATATTTGACTGAGATCAGTACCGAATGGGGCACTCAGTTGAATTACAATGAAAAGACGGGATATATTGATATATCTATTACTTCTCAAAACTAGGTATGACCCTTAACTATTTTTATAAATTATTATATATATATATCTTCTTACGTTTACTGTGTATAAACTGTACTCTGTCTCATAGCAAAAGTAATATATTCTGATTAAGAGCTAGTAAGTATATATTCTGTTGTCGACACTTCATCAAATGACAGTGCTCTCACCCCGGACGGAAATTCAGAAACAATAGCCTAAGAAATATACAGAAGGCCAGAATAAACAGAACTTTAATTGCCACTTTTTGAGTTTCTTGTGTGTAACATTCCAGAGAACTAAAAAAAGGCAAATCCAATTCAATAAGATGAAATGCAATCACGATACATAGCCACAAACTCAGCTGGTCGTCCCTCGATGCTGACGGGAATCTACAACTCAAACCTAACCGTTGGAATCTATGGCTTCCAATTCACGCCAACAACACTTTTCAATGCTCCAAGCACAATTGATGATAAGCACTCACACTTGCCTTCAGATTTAAGATCCCAGATACGAAACTGCGTGAATAATTTACAGGCCACTCTACTCGAAGCTGGCCTGAACTTGAGCAACGTCATCTCAATAACTGCGTACGTTACCAACTTCCAAGACTCTGGCTTCGTTATTGATCAATTGAACATCTTTGGTGCAGGTCACCTTGTCACCCGCTGCTCAGTGATGAGATTCAGAAACTCTGCCATTAAAGTTGTGCTGGAAGTGGCTATCAGACCTCAAAGATTCGTATCAAAATTGTGATGGAAATGTATAAATTTATCTATTTCTTCATTCACGTACTTACTTTATTGATCAAATTTTAAGAGTTACCCATTTTTTTTAAATATCATTCACATACATAATCAATTATAATCATTATAAAGTTTGCAGAACTTTTAGAAAACTCAACTGCTCTTCTAATTCAACTCACCAAAACTTCTCCAACCTTCCCTAACAATGTCCCATTTCTTACTCTTGCTGTTACTACTACCCCCAGATCCGCTTGTACTCGGTACATTCAGATCGTCATTATTCTCCACGATAACATATTTTTCCCAGATACCTTTAAACTTCCAAAGAATTATGATGGAATCGTTATCGGACCACCCCACAATGCCATAATCGTTTACATAATCGTCTTTGTGGCCAACATTCTTTGATACAAACGACCATGTAGATTTGAAGTAGTTTGGTAATAGAGGTAGGCTTTTCAAAAAATGTGATTTATTCAAAATTTCTAGTTCGTACTGCTGCGATTGGTATTGTTGGAGTTGTTGATGCTGTTGGACTTGATCGTTCGATTGCTGCTGATGGTGAGATTGTAAATTGTACACATGTAGAGTATTCTTGTCACTCAAAACTGCCAATTTTTGTCCATTAGGAGAAAATTTCATCGATGTTATAATGGCTTTATCCAACCCTCTTCTGAATTCAAACAATAAAGTACATTTCAGCGTATCGTGAACTCTAATAATGGTTCCTGTTTCAGATGCAGAAGCAATCATATTGCCAGACATAGATATACAAATGGATCTTATCTTCGATTTATGCGCTTTAATGATGGAAATCAAATTTCGATCCTTATTAATTGGTGAGATGTCAACAAGTTGAATCTGACCCACAGTTCGACCAGGGAAAGCCAACATACTCATTTGCTCATTGATTGATAGATCAGCCACACCAACCTCATTATCATACGTCTCGTATGATGACAAGAATCTAGGCTTCGATTCAAAAGCATGGATCAACACTTTGTTCTTCAATACAACTATGATTCGGATCCTAGATAATAGAACATTCAAAATCGGGCTCATAAACTCTAAGAAAATCGATGGTTTCTTCTTTAAATCGTCCCATATGCATAATTTATTGATTGGAAACCGAGGCTGCTTCCCACCTCCAACCAATGCAACGTAGTTTGTCCTATGTAACATCGAGATTAATCCAATGCCACTGTTACCACCACCACTCACTCCACCGTTCCCAATGACAGAGTTGTCGGAGCTATTAGTCGAGTTGAAATTTCTCTTCATTCTCAATTCCATCGGATCCGTATTGTAAACTCTAAAACCCGACTCATGGCATATGGCAAAACAACTTTGATCTTGGTTGAATGAAGCGTTGAGTAGCTTCGGCTCCTTGGTCTTTTTGGCAGACTCTAATGCTTTATGTGCATTCATTAGGGAGAATGGGAGATGGATCTAAAACGTAAAGAAAAAAAGGGGTTTGTCTCTGGACTTCCCTGTAATGATGTAATCTCCAATCTATATAAACTTGGAACCAAAATAAACAAAGCAATTATTAATAGACAATATTACAACAAACAACTGACAAGTCTCTTGCACCAAAAAGATCAACAGTGTGTGGATCGTAGACCATTCAAAGCATTGGATCGACCACTGTTTTGAAATCGACCTTGCGTCGCTCCCCGATAGAGACACCGATTGGGCTAAACTAGCTGCCTCGAACTGGATTGGGGAAGCCACAGCTGATCATCTCATACAGAAACAGCTTTTTTCTATACATCAAATAATCAAATTTTGTCAAGAGATTAGAACAATAAAAACATTAGAAACTATAGGTATTTGCCACTCGGATGAACAACCAGAAAGTGAGTGCTTTACCGGGTCAGATTCCCAAACCTGAAGGTGTCTATCCTTTGAACGGCGAGGACTTCAATCTGATTGGCCTCGGAGGATCATCTGGTTCCAATGGTAATGGTGTGAATACGAATAAAGCGTCACTTAATGGCAACAACATCAATTTTCCATACCAATCGAACCTTTACGCTGGCCAAGCTACTATTGAACCTGTATATCCTGATTTCAGAGTTTGGAAACACACCCCTAAAGATGACGCTTTGATGAGAGGCCATTTACAAAAGGGTTACTTTGAGGCATCGTCCGTGTCCAATGAGTCACATTCAGGTAGACAAATTATAACACAGTTATTAAATAGACCTTACAACTCATCAACGAGCGGGAACAACATTAATACAAATGGTTCTGGTGACAATTTAGAGGCAATAATTAAATCCAAACTAGCAAATCTGAGTGAAGTCATGGTGTCAACTATACTGAGAAGACAAGAACTCAATAAGATAAAAACGAAGTCTACATATAAGCCACCACCAAGAGTGACTCTAACGGATCACAAAAGGGAAATGTGGATGAAAAATCTAGCTGATCCCAATGTACCATTAAAGCAATTGTCGAGGGCTGTTCCACACGGGTTGAGAAATAGAGTCTTACTAGAACAATGCGTCAATCATAAAGTACCAATACAGCGTGCTATTTGGTTGATAAGATGCGTCTCTACTAATGAACAAAGACAGCTGAAGAGAAAATTACAAAGCTCTACAACATCCCAATCAGTTACGGTTAATAAGTGGATCATTGAATGGACTGAACAAGTAACACTATTCATTGAGCAAATAATTTCAAGTTGCTTTGTGCCTGCCAACAAAGATACATGGAAATACAGGTTGAATTATTTCATAGATTTGTCAGGAAACTTATACATGCAGGATTTAATGAATGCTGAAACGTTTTTAACTTGGATCGTCCATTTCACAGGTCAAATACTTCAAAAGAAAACTACTACAACTTTGCTAGACTTCAAAATACTCTCTGTACACTACCTGTTCATTAAACTATTTTGGTTCAAAATTATCAGGGTGGATTATTTATCAAAGGAATTAAATGAGAATATGCTTTTTGCTGTTGCTAAGTTGTATGAACTTCCGAAAGTTCCAAAATACGAACCGTTGGTGAACAAACTTATTCAAGATTTTCAAAATTTGATAAGGTATTTATTTTATTACAATTCAGACACATTCATAATTCCTAATAGTTGGTCGCAACTAAAAGGATATCTCAAGAAGATAATCGATATGAGCAACTCACAAATCAGTGAGCAGTTCAAGCTAATCACGTATAGAAATGAATCATTAATGATTGACGAGGCGAATAGCAACGGTGACAAGCTAAACTCTGGCATTGGAAGTAATAGGGCTATGATGGTGATACATAAATTGGATAACTATAACACACAAACTGGATTAAAAGAGATTGTTAAATTTATCTTTGATGATTCTTTATCTGAAGATAGTTTACATCAGACCAATGACTGGAGAAAACTTTTGAGGTTGGTATTAAAATGGGCTGTTACCAGTCACAGAGAGGAGGCTAAGAAGATGCCACGAATGACATATATCCGCTCTATTTTTAAGATTAGAGTTCACGAATTGAGCCACTTCAAAAACAAAAAGTTCAAGCAGATGAAAATAGAATTAGATATGGAGATCATGAGTTTTATCTACGAAATGACAGAACTATTAAGTTACAACAACAATGAAAGCAATGCATACGATACAATTCAGTTCCTAAAGCTAATTAATGAGCTATATTCGCTAGACTTACTTTCTATTCCCTCTTACTTAAGAAGATTGATTGCTTCAGGGGTTATCTACTTACAAGACGCAGATCATTCCTGCTACATTCACTTGCTGATCCTTAATTCACTACCTAGCTTACAAGATTCGAATTCAAGAAACATCTTAAAAAGATTGTCAGACTCAACAGGCATCTCACTTCCGGATAAAAATGACGAACAACTTAAGGAACGATTGACAATATTGCTTGATTGTATCTTCCAACCGTCTTCAAAATTCGAATTATACGAGTTCAATGATTTATTACACGATAAAGATGACGATGATGCTTTGGAATTAGGTCGACGTATAAACAGCGGTACTTGGTTCTTGAAGCAATTTAATGAACATCTCAATGCACACGAAGGTTCCTTCACGTTATCGCATGATGCCTTTTGCCTTCTCTACAAAATTTTCAATTTCACTTTTGAGATGACTTCTCAATTTCTTAATTTGTTGATCAAGAACATAGACATTTCCACAACTGCAAGTATTGATTCGGATGCCCTATTACCTCTATTGAAAGTGATTTCCTACAACGACGAACTACTCATAGGTGCACTTTCAGACGATAGTCTCTTGGAGTTACAAAACCAACAACAGCAAACATCACCATCTTCTCAACAACAGTTACAGCACTTGAATGCCGATTCAAATGTTTTTGCCGACATCTTTTCTATCTTAATAAAATGGTGCCATGCAAATAGATTTGGTATAACGAGCATCTTCAAAACGGTGAATTTCAATTTGAAATTGTTACCTTTGAACTTGCAAGCCGAAGCAACTAACTTGGAAGAAAAGGGAACAAGTAACATTCGCCCGGATCAATCAATGATACCATTAGAAGATTTGAACCAGCTTGGAATATCTTCATATGAAAGGTTGGCTAATGCTGCTGAGTATTCCAATCACTTGAATCAAACGATAAACCAGTACTGGAATTCAATCAAAGGCTTCAACAGTGATCTTCAATCACCAATAGTGGTATTACTCAAGATCTTGCAAAACTGGAAACCAGAAGACTTTAATACCATTCTTGTGTTGCATATGAAGAAACTGATATTGCCAACATTATCTTTAGAGTATGATATAGGTTTAAAGTTTGTTTTAAAGCTGGTAGTGGAAGGATTTATTGATCTTCAATGCTTGATAAAGGTTTTAGGTAGCAACGGCGGGAAACATGATTTTTCAACGGATAGTAACAAGAAATTGATTTGGGATTTATTGTTTAACAACAGCTTTGATACGATTTTGAATGATTTCGAACTTTTTTCGCTATTGTTTGAAAAGAAAGTGTACCTTCGTGAAAATCCATCCGAATACTTCAAGTTTCTATCGGTAATTTTTGAAAAACCAATAACTCCAATGTCCGAGGATCGGTCTTCAACACACGATGTGGATATGGTTAATGTTGGAGTTGGTGCGGATGACGTGGTGTCTGTGGATGTTATGAACTCATTGCATGATTTAAGTAACGTTTCTGTTGCTCAAACACCACCAGGAAATGGTGTAGTCGGTGTTCGCCCAAATGAAAATCATCACCACCACCACCATCATCTTCAAATTACTGATAAAGAAAAAAGGGAGACAAATAAGTTGAATGATTCAGTAATTAATTCTATCTGGTATCTGGCATCTACTCATTTGGATTTGTTTGTGGAACTTTTCTATAAAAAAGAGGTGAATAAACCGGAAGTCAAAGAACTATTTACGCTGATGTTGGATATTAAATCTACAGAGCATACTACAGGGATTGAATTTTATACAAATTTAATTAGGAATTTGAACTACTTCAATTTACCGATCAGCCAATTGTTGTTTAAAATTTTAATTGAGGACGAAGTTGAGAACATTGCAGATGAGTATGAGTTGAAATCTAGAATTTCAAGTATTGTTTTAGGAATTTTAAGTCAATTCAATGGGAAGGAAAGTGACTTTTATATAGTTGGTGAACTATTTGAATTTATCAACAACAAACTGAAGTTAAAGATCTTATGTTCTTGTGAAGATATGTATTTTGCATCAGAAAGTTTCCCAACTTTGACCATCAACGGGCAAAATTTGACTAAATGCTTGATAGATATAATATCGGCTTGCTCGAGGTTGAAGGATTACAATTCTACAGTTATTCCATTAAGCGATTCGTTAGTTTTCTCTCTCAACTTGTCAATAGAAAAGCTAATGTACTTCAGTTCGAGTTTGGATCACAAGAGAAATAGATCCGAACTAATAAAGGATCTCGAGGCATCAATAATGATACTTTCAAGAATAATTTTGATCCACAAGAATTTCTTAGTAGAGTTGATTATAAAGAGGTCGGAGAACCTTCAACGTGATGTTTTCTTGATCAACTTGACCAAACTTTTCAACCATCGTATAATGGACAAGAATTACAAGTTGAAGAACTTGTTGTACGATATACTGATTTCGATCAAGATTCTCATCTCCGAAACGCTCTCCCAATCTCAATCCCGTGCCCCAATGCAAAACTCTACATCGTTGTCATCTCAATCGAACTCTCATCCATACTCAACAAACACACCTCAACAAGCAGCTCTGATCACTTCGTTGTCGATTAACAAAGGAACTCCAACACCAACAACGTATCAATCTCCACCGATGAATTCGCCAATGCCTCCACCTTCCTCTTTATCTGCATCTACAAATGCCGTACCACATATACCTTTCCCTGTTCAATCTAGCGAAAGAAATGGAATGCCTGGTGGTGGATTGATGACGGTGAACCCACCAAACTATAACAACAAGTTGAAGTTCATGCTTCAACATCATATGTTCAGTAACATGAAGGATACGTTAATAGAACAAGATAGACGGTTCTTTTTGGTTGATTCTGGATTGGGTTATATGACGAGGTTCAATCTGAAATCTTTTGAATTGATCGAGGATTCTAGTCCTACCGTTGGAATCAACGATTCATGTATTAGTTTACAATACTTTGATTCCTGTATTGAGAAGAAGAATCCAAGGTGATGAATTTAAATTGATCGGCACTATTTAGATATACGTTATATATATGAATACAATATTTCAACCATTTGTTAATTAAATTACTATAGCAATAAAAGTTCCCGAGACGCATTTCCGGAGATAAGCGGCGCGCAGTCAGTGCGGTGTTTCAGACTGGTACGGGTGCACCGCCATGATTTAATCTGAAACCAGGGAAACTACGCGTAACAGAAATAATTCCTCGACGATTTATAATTATCACTTTTTAAAAGAATGAAAAAGTGTCATATATTTCTTTTTAAAAACATAACAATGAAGTGTAGAAAAACCCAAAAGAAAACAAACAAAATGAAATGCAGTGGAAAAAACAGAGAGAGAGAGGAAACAATTAAATAAATAGATTATATAAAGTAGGTGGATCGATATTTTCACATCGTCAAACAAAACCTAATATCAACGAACCATGTAGCATATAGATCTATCTCAAATCAGTTTGTTGTTAACACCAGCGATAAATAACAAAAAATGAAGTTAGCAAAAAAGGAGGCACTAAGCTAAAATACAGTCAATAAAGTCATAAAAATTCTAATACATCTTTTGTTAGACTTATAAAGCAGCAACAACAGCACCCAAGGTAACCAAACCAGCAAATAGAGTGACCAACTTGGAGTTTGAGCCAGAGTAAGACATTGGAGCGTTGAAACTGGCAGCACCAGAAGAAGAGGTGGAAGAAGCGGCAGAAGAAGAACCGGTGGAGTTAGTACCAGCAACGTTAGCGGTACCGACTAAAGAGTATGAAGAAGTAGAGGCCATTGTAGATTGTAGAAGTTAAAGTTGTATATAGAAAGTGATGATAAAATCAAGAGTGATGAATGATCAATAGTGAAAAAAGAACGATTCCCAACACAAAACTGCAACAACCATGAAGGGATGCCAGGCAGTATTTATAACCCGGATCCACGCCACGTCCACCAGGCAAGAAACAAAAATAGATCGAAACACGGTGAAAAATAAATTGACGCAACTTCTCCTCCTCCTCGAAGCGTTGCTATTTTTAGCCTGGCCCTGCCCTCACGAGGTGGATCGCGGAGCCAGCCGGCCAGCCAGATTTGCCCCTGGAAGATTCGAGGCTGCGCAGCCCAAAGTGGCAAGTTGCCTGTTTCTGCCAAAGGTAAACAGCGTCCATTAGAAGGATCCACCCGCCACCTATTTCTATCCCAGTTGCCGTCGTATCATATGATCTGCCTGCTTGCTTGTTTGTTTGCTTGCTGGTCATCTTTATTCTTCCACGTTTCTCCATTGCAACTTGAGACAGCAACAATTACTCGGACGGCTTGAGATCAATTGTCTTTCGTGCTTTCCACTAACCCTATTTAGGTTTAATTGAAAACAACTTCCAAATAGCAGGTTTGATCTCTCACCTCTTTTGGTATAATGGAAGCATGTTTCATTTATTGCTAGCCGAAATACCCATTCGTTTGCTTTTTTAAAACCAGGTGGCGGGTGTTTCTTGATCTTCCTTGTTCTCTAACCTATACTCATTGATCTCTAATGATCTGTTCGGATCGAATCTGGTGCCAAACACTTTTTTCTTCGTGTCATACCACCTACCTCCCTGTATTACCCAAAGTAGAATAAACTAAACAGACTCAATTACGATTCCATTTCAAGATATATATCACTTGCTTCTTTTTCTTTAAACATTTTGAATTTGTAGTTTTATATGGGCAATGGATGACGATTTTTTTTGCGTATCCTTCTGATAGCCGTAGTTGTTACACTTTCTTTCTTTCTTTCTTTGCTTATTTGCTTACTCATGGCCCATATAATCTTTGGCATGCATGCGCTTACATACTTACTACTTCCAAACCGTTTGGCAAGATTTCTTTGGATGGTGATAATCTTATTAAAGATGATGCCCTATGTATACAATAATACCTTTCGTTACAAAGAGTAAGTACCCCACAATCATGTATACGTTTCTGCCACTACTACAAAATATCCCCGGATAAATACGCAAGCCCAGGAAATTGCAAAAACAAAGAGCCAAGCAAACACGCACGCACGCGTTCACCAAAAGTCAAAACACGTCTCCGGCGCACGGTACGCAAACACGCAAACACGAAAACACGAAACATGTGAGTAACTATGTAATCCATCGATTCCTTTTGGCTCAATATCGATCGTAATAACTTATCCGAATTCTTGTACAATTTCGTGCATACACCTGGTACAATTTACTCCCAATTCAGTTGAAATCGTTCCAGGGTCTCAAACCTTCAGGCACCTTCTGAGACGCGGTGACGCGACACCGCGTTGCTCTGGTGTCTTTCTTATACACAGAAACACAAGCAAGATTGATTGATTGGATATACTTGGATTCACCTGAATTTACTTCGCCAAGATCAGAAGATCACATGGATGAGTTCAATGAATGACTGTTGGGTGGGACAGTTCATCTACAAAGTGAATTCTACCTGGCACTCTTTCATAAAGATTGTTACCAGGCTTAGACCACTGTTCGCTTTGCACTGTACATATATATACAGTACAGTGACCTAAATTTTCTGATACTCAAACCAGCCACTTTCATGATAGATATTTTTAGATGCCTTGAGTTACAAATGATTCTAACACACCTCGCCTCATATCTTTTACGGAAAGAGATATAAATTAATATATATACATGCGTAATTCTTTAAAACGAGGATATCATTTGGAAAGCCTAGATCTAGAGAAATACACTATGGCTATTTCCAGTGATCATAATATGCAAAACTTTCAATGTGTGAATTTGATTACTCGATCTCTACAACGTAGTTTAATGATAGCATTGATCCCGTCCGATCAACTATCTTGCCATCTATAATTAGCATTGTTATGTGATTTATTGTTTGAATCACTAAGCCCCTTAAGAATCACTTAACAGCAATTGGAATTACTATTCTTGTAGTTTAGGAATCTAAAAAGAAACATTGAATGGAGTAGAAGAACTGAATGCTAATAAAGTGACCAAAAGCTTTCATTAGGAAGTAACGAACATCGATATAATTAGACACTTGCTCGTTAAATTTGAATCACTGATGGGTATAATAGCTTTCACCAATTTCAACATGTACAGAGTTCAAGCTCATCTCTTTGAGAATTTCATAGGACGAGGCACAGAAAACCAAGCCATCTTCAAAGAACGAGTCGCAGCAGTGTTTATCAATTTCCTAAAACGGCATAGTAATTGAATTTCAAAATCGAACGACGCGGGCTTAGTCAATCGTCGCGACGATTTTAAGATCTAAAGAGGCCATGAAAAAAGGGGAGGCTGGTTTCCAACTTGGGGTGATAATAGTTGAAATCTATCGTCTATTCTTAACTTTTGGCTACTCTGCAGGGCTTCTTATTGATCCGATGTGATCTTATTGATAAAAATAGCGTGGCAGAATTTTTGATATTCTCTTTCATCCGTCTTTCTATATAAGTGTATGCCGTTTTCTCTCTCTCGTTTTTCTTTTCAGTTTTTTCCTGATCTTTTTTAAAAACAATACAAACGAACTAACTAACAAAGTTTAAGCTTTATCAAAACACACAAGCACAACCACACAACTTAAATTAAAATGTTACCAACTGTTTTTAACAATCCACTTGCTTTAGGTTTTACCTTATCTCATTTTGTTATGGCTTCTGTTGAGGCTGCTGACTATTCTGGCAATGGAAGCCTTGATGATGACGCTTATCAAGGGGCCGGCTCCGCTAATACTGCCACAGCTGATGATTCTGAGACGACAAGTGCTGACTCTTATACAGATGGCTCAAATGATTGGAATGCAACAACTGCTGATGACCCAACAGCCACTGTTGCTACTGAGAATGTTCCAACAGCTACTGCTGCCACTGCTGATGACCTAACAGCTACTGCTGCCACTGCCGATGACCTAACAGCTACTACTGCCACTGCTGCTGATGATCTCACAGCTGCCGCTTCCACTGAGAATGATCTAACAGCTTCAACCGATGACAGCAATGCCCTAGTTCAATCACCTACACTTGATGGTTCCCCAATCACTGCTACCTCTGACACAGATGATGAATTGACTACTGCAACATATGACGAAAACGCAGATGCTAGTGCCACCACTGCCACTGATGAAGATTGGAATCAAACTACTATTCCAACAGCTACTGGTGCTACCACACCGGTTCAAACTACCATCTCTACAGCAGCTGATTCCCTTACCGATGCAGCAATTACCAGTGCAACTGCAGCAGCAACGGCCACAGCATCTGGCACTTGTGGTACTGCTTACGCCCAATGTGGTGGACTAGACTATACCGGTGAAACTTGTTGTCAAGCTGGCTACACCTGTGTTGTTGCCAATAGTTACTGGGCTAGATGTATTGTTCAATCAACCTTAAACTCTTATGTTTCTGGTTCACCATCTGCATCTGCATCTGCATCTGATTCTACAAAAAAATACAAACTGAGTACATCTCTGAGTACGGCTACCTCTACCGAGTACTCAACTTATACCACCACATACGTTACCAACATCTATGTGAGTGGCTCATCGTACTCTTCGACTGTTACATCCAAAATTGTTTCTACAAATAGAGTTGCCAAAGTTAACTCTGCAGTCAACACCATATCTTCCACTAACGGTGCCTCTAGTTCGCCAATGAGATTGTACTCCAGTGATAAATCTAACTGGAAATCAAAGGCACTTGTTGCGGGTATGCTAGGTCTTTCAATGGCTGTTGCTGCTGTTTAACCAAAATAATCTTTTTGGTCCCCCCACTTGTTTTGATTGATTATTATTTTCTACGCAACTATTGTACTTTATAAACCATTATTATTTGATTGTATATTACTTTTCATGTTCTTTTTATTATTATAAAATTTTGCTTTGGGTTTTTTTGATTTTGAAAAATTGAGTATAGCTTAAAAACAAAATAGTAGCACCTAAAGTATCTCTAGTAAATCCTTGAAGATGTTACTAAGAAGACCACCTCGGGTGCTCGACGACCAATAGACTAACTATAGCCGTGGTAATCCGCTGGTATGGGTCGATCGACGAGTAAAGCGCAAACAAGATAGTCTGTCTGAATAACTTCGTGTTCAATAAGAACCAGCGGGCGCTCGGTTGAAAACCAGCTTTTGCTCTGAAATTGGTTTATCACTTTGCTTAACACATAGCATTAGATTAACGCTTAGTCAATTACTGGCCGCCAACTATTGCTTTCGCTTTATACGCTCAATATTCTTGTGCATCTAATAGTGCCTCCTCCTGTACCGAACCATATATCACATTCGTACCGAAATTAAGTTATAAGAAACCAACAGCCAACGTGCAATTACAACCTCGTTTAAATAAGTAATCATGAACCATGTTAATACAACCAATGGATCGGCTAACGTTGATAGAACAAGACTGAATTCACACAATAGACGACTGAATCAAACAAAGGGCGGGTTTGACCCTAGAAGCGTCTGGTATGCGCCAGACTCTACTGTTCCACAAACTACATTTAATCCTCAACCATCATCGTTGAAGCAACTCAGAAGACAAGACACGCCTCCAACTTTAAGTAGTAGAGACGAGGATATGATGCAAGTGGACGATACTGATTTAAATATGACTCCATTTACTACCATCAAAGATGATGTACCGAATGTTTTTGAAAATAGAGAAAAATTACTTCGATTTAGCTCACAATTCCATGATATGAATCTTCAAATCCGGCAACAAATAGTATCGCAGTATTATGTGGAGTTGGATAAAAAATCTAAACATCATCCACATTTATCAAACAAACAGAACCTTGCAACCTTGAAGAAATTTGTTGATAACGTGTACGTTAAGAACCATGTTTTGTTTGCTTTCGACATCGAGGCATTCGAGTTCGATCAGCGCATGATAACTGAAATTGGAATTTCAATCTACGATCCTGCTTATCAACAGTTGAGTTCATTCCCTTATATTAAACAAATCCATATTATAGTAAAAGAGTTTTCGGAAAAAGTCAATGGAAGATTTGTCATCAATAATAAAGAGAATTTCCTGGGTGGACCCAGCTTCATCATGTCTGCCGTTGAATGTCAGAAGTTCATGCAAAAATTGATCGATTATTACTTCAAAGAGCTTCCGATGGTTGACAACTCGATTAACGGTTCAATATTTGTTGGACATTCTTCATCTCAAGATTTGCTATGGTTTTCTCAAATTGGTGTTCAAATGCCACCAAATTATCAACTTTTGGATACGCTAAAGGTGTGGGAGCTATCTCACGGGTCTCATGGGGGTTCTCTTTCTAGAATTTTGAGGTATATGGACATACCTCATTCGTACATGCACAACGCAGGCAATGATTGCTATTTCACTTTGTTATTGGCATTGAACTTGACGGATCCACAAATACGAATCTTGAAGAAGCTTGATGAATGGAACAGAGAAGATCCTATAATGGTAAAGAAAACGAAAGAGGAAAAAAAGAAGTTGAAGGAGGAAAGGAAAAGAGCAAGAGAACGTGAAAATAGTTCTAATAGCTCAGGTTTTTCGTCCTCTGAAAGTACAGGGACTGAAGAGGAAAACAGAGAAGAATTAACTACCAAATATGGCGCATACAACGATTCCCCTCAGAAGGAAAAGAAACGTAAAAGGAAGTCAAAACTGAGCAATGTTTTTGATATTGTTGACAATGTGGAGGTCAATGACTGTACTCAAGCATTAACATATTTCTTTGATACTCAGCATAAACCATTCATACCGTTGTAAACTCCCACTCCATTATTTATTGAACTGGTTTTCCATTAGCGGGACTATTTAACTTCTAGCTTACTTGCCGTTTTTATTCTTTTCTTTTATTATCCTCATGAATTGTAATGCTACTTAACAGATACATAAAACTTTAGTTTTTTCTGTAAACTCTATAGAAAAACCTCATATTTTCCAACTTTAGTTGATACTCCACATCGCTAGGAACTCTATACCAAATAGAGTCATTCTGATCCACAATATCCCAATCCCCATTCGTAACACCATCTTTATCTGGCTTTCCACATAAGATGGTATCAATTAAGAAATGGATAGGGAACATCTTACTACCCACCTGAACGTTTGAAAATGACCCTGCTGACTCCAATATTAAAAACAGTGTGCCGGCTTCACACTGCTGTGACAACGTCTTCAAAAATCGAATCGAACCTGTTTTATCTTCTGCAAACAATTCGTTGGTCGTAAAGCAGCAGGTAATCAAATTCATAGAAGGTAAATCAACCACTTTTGTTTCGTTCTCTGTGTCGGCAATTTTTAAGATGTCAAAGTTGGAAAACTCTAAGTTCAGCTCATGAACTCCTTTCGGATCGTTGCTTTTGACCCATCTTTCATGCATGTAAGTGTCAATATCTTCAACAATTGCGGACCAGTCAGAGATGTCCACAGACTGTAGGTTCCAGGATCGTGTTGTATCGTCATTCAGTTCTTGTAATTCCAACAAACGGCTAAAAATCGAACCAAGTGCAATCAACTCTGCACCTGCTCCACCACCTATGTTGAGCACATTAAGACTGGTGCTGCTTTGTATCAAATTAAATATATCTGGTTGAGAGCTAAAAAACGTGGAGTATGCTAAAGCTCTAGAAGAAGACCAACGAATACAGTATGCTTCTCTTTTTATTTTTGAATCAAAAGCATGGGTGTAGTCTCTTTCGAATAGATAGGTCTTGACATCCTGAATCACATCATGTAATGACTCAATATCCCCATGTTTGGCCATCCACTGGTTGAAAATTTCCAAAGTCTCTAAAGGTGGTAGTGTGTTCTTCGAAGTGAGAAGCTGGGTTAGAGACAACTTTGCAAGTCTCCTGGTCAGTCTATCATTTGATCGAGTTTCGCTCTGTGTTTCCTCTAACGAGTCCTCTTGTTCTTGTAGCAACAGCTTCTTAGCCTTTGTTCTGGCAATTCTTCTACTCGGTTTTCCTGAACTCATAATCAACTGAAGTGATTCCCTGTTAAATCTTGGCCCAACACTTCTTTCTTGTTAGGCATTATAGCCAATTTCATGAAATAATTGTAAATTTATTTTTGATACCAAACCCTCAACGCCGCACACTTCCAAATCGGGAGTCGCCAATTTTGCATTCGAAAAATTTTCTATTCGCAGCAGTTTTTTTTCTGGTATTTAAGGGTTACATTTCGCCCTGAGATTCACTTCAATTTACTGTGATTGTTCCTTTTGAAACCCCACCAATCTTCACCTTGGCTATGGATCTGGCTGCATGTTGGTCTCGTATCTTCATGGAGTTCGTGCTTTTTCGTAAGATGGGCTACAGTATTCTGCCTTGAGTGCACGTCGACACCTATTTATTTTAATTTGTGAAGCTAGTATTAATTTACCTTGTCTACTTCGGTATTGATGGGGGAAAAGTTCTTTAATGGACCATGATACAAGGTTGATGCTCTGTCGAAGGATTGCAAATAGAACGATTGACCAGGGTACCGTGTTTAAGGTTTCTTGAATTCTTTGGAATTGAACGCTGGCTGATTACTGGGTAGGATTTTTGTATTCTACTTGGTTTGATGTCACGGGATATTTCAAATTGAGTTCGAAACTGGTTGGTATCCTGATTGGTTGTGGCGGTATATTCCTAATCTCTACGAATGTTCCTAGTGGACGGTTATCGTTTGGGAAACAACCATACCGCATACATTCATGTTTATATGTATATATATTGATATTTATAGTTGTAGTGAATGTAGTGACGACCCTTCTAGTGTTCAAAAGTCTAATAGATTGGTTAACTAGTGCTTACCATTTGCTAGTAATGTCTGCATCTATACCTTTTACTAAAGCATATCTGTATATCGAGATCAGTGTATATAATATCAAAATATGGAAAAAAAATCGGAATCGTATAAGCTCCCAGAAAAACAACAAAAACGCTAATTAAAAAACACGGAAAATTTTCTTTGAAGGAGGATCACGATAGAAGTATGATATAAAAAAAGAAAAAGTAAAAAAGATAGAGCGTTCGTCAATGAGGACAACGAAAATAACAGTTGAAGTAATTTCACGCGTCAATTTGAGAAGTTCCTTTGAAAATCTACGTATACATCATGTGAACAATTTTCGAAACGTATAATAAAAAGTAAGACAGCACATTAATAAAGAAAAAAAAGTTTAAGGTAAAATAAAAAAAGGAAGGGGAAACACAACTAACAACAAGAGGAGCCAGATTTAACACCGGCATTCTCATTAACGTTCAATTTGGCTTCTTGCTGTTGGTTCAATTCATCGCCAGATTTCTCCAGGACCAACTCGGCCAACTTGTAAAAAACGTCGTTGACGTTTAATCCAGACTTGGCACTAGCTTCCATGAAAGGAACGCCCAACTCTTGAGCCAATAACTCACCTTGTTTAGTTGTCACCTGTCTACTTTCGTCATCATCACATTTGTTACCGACAAGGAACAATTGGGCATCGTCCTTGGCGTGTTGATTGACTGTTTGGTACCACTTCTTAACAGATGCAAACGAGTTCTCATCACAAACATCGTAGACGACAATGATACCCATCGCACCTCTGTAGTAAGCAGTTGTTATAGTTCTGAATCTCTCTTGGCCAGCAGTATCCCAAACTTGCAATTTGATCTTTATTCCATTGATTTCGATGGTCTTAATTTTGAAGTCAATACCAATGGTGGTTATGAAGGAAGGGTTGAACTTGTCATCAACAAATCTCAAAAGCAAGCAGGATTTACCGACACCTGAATCACCAACCAATAGTAGCTTCATGGTCTTGTCGAACGCCTTAACTCTATTCACAGACATAGTTGAAGTGTTTTAAATGAAAATTGACGCGAATAAAGTGAGACAGGAATAATATCGATTCTGTGTAAAACGTAGCCACTAGAAAAGCAAGTTATTGTCCGTAGTTAAATAAATGGTACTACTGTTTCAGATCCGTCGGCTCCTTCTTCCTCAAAAGAGAGAGAAACACCTATCTGGCCAGTCTTTCCTTGTTGGAGATAAAGGTGAAGTTGTTCTCTTCCGTTACGGTGCAAGGGTGTAAGGAAACTTTTGATCTTAATTTATATACATTGAGTCTATCGACGCGTCGGTATATGTTCTGGACGGAAAGAAATTTTTCCAGCGAGATTTTTGGACGCTGCGACGAGACTTTGTTAGAAAGGATGGATGGATGGATGGATGGAACATACGGTGGGTTGTTAGTTTTGACGTCGGGATTAACCAAAGAGCCAGAGCCAGAGCTAGTGCCAACTATATAGTTACAAAAATGCCTACCATCCCAGTTGATAAGCAAGATCTATTTGATCTGTTGGGACAATCCTACACCACTGAGGAGTTTGACGAACTCTGCTTCCAATTTGGTATCGAATTGGACGAAGATACCACCGAAGATGTCAAAGGTACCGATGAGAGACCCCAATTAAAGATTGAAATTGGTGCCAACAGATATGATATGTTGTGTATTGAAGGTATTGCTCAAGCTTTGAACGAGTACCTTGGCAGAGCTCCACATCCTAAGTATAGTTTGAAACCTGAACAACCAGAAATCACCTTGACTATCGACAAGTCAACGGAGGAAATCAGACCGTATGCTTGTGCCGCCATCTTGAGAAACATAAAGTTCACCCAAAGATCATACGAATCCTTCATTGCGCTGCAAGACAAGCTACACACTAACTTATGTAGAAACAGAACTTTGGTCGCCATGGGTACACACGATTTGGACACTTTGACACCACCATTCACCTATGAAGCATTGCCACCATCGGAGATCAAGTTTGCTCCTTTGAATCAAACTGTTGAAATGGATGGTAACCAATTGATGGAATTCTACGATAAGGATAAGAACTTGGGTAAATACTTACACATCATTAGAGATTCACCTGTCTATCCAGTCATTTTGGATGCCAACAGAACTGTCTGTTCGATGCCACCGATCATTAACAGTAACCACTCAAAGATCAGTTTGAACACTAGAAACGTCTTTTTGGATATCACTGCAACTGACAAAACCAAAGCAGAAATTGTTGTCAACCAATTGGTCGCCATGTTTTCCAGATACTGTGACGAACCTTTCACCATCGAGCCAGTTAAAATCATCTCTGAGCACAACGACCAATCAAGAGTCTGTCCAAACTTGACCCCAAAAGTCACTTCTGCTGAGATCGCATACATCAACTCATGTTGTGGTTTGGATTTATCAGCCGATGAAATCTGCAACTTGTTGAAAAAAATGGCTCTTGAAGCTAAACCTTCAACAACCGATTCCAAATTGATCGATGTTACAGTTCCAATAACGAGATCGGATATTTTGCACCAATGTGATGTTATGGAAGATGTTGCTGTTGCGTACGGGTACGATAACTTGGAGAGATCAACTCCAAAGACTTCAGCCACTACAGCTCAACCATTACCTATCAACAAGGTTGGTGATATCCTAAGAGTTGCATCTTCTCAGTCCGGCTGGTTGGAAGTCATGCCTTTGACTTTGTGTTCCCATGATGAAAACTTCAAGTTTTTGAACAACGAAGACGATTCCAAGGCGGTCAAGTTAGCCAATCCAAAAACCATCGAGTACCAAGTTGTCAGAACGACACTTGTTCCTGGTATCTTAAAGACCATCAAGGAAAACAAAAATCACTCTTTACCAATCAAAGTCTTTGAATGTGGTGACATTGTCCTGAAAAATGATTCAGAACGTGGTGCCAAGAATCAAAGAAACTGGTGTGCTGCCTTGGCTGGTAAGACTTCAGGTTTCGAGTTGATCCAAGGTTTGTTGGGTAAAATCATGCAGGCTTTCAGAACCGATTGGTTACCTTTAGAAGTTGCTATCTCAGATGCTAAGCCAAAGGGTTTCTGGATCGAACAGGACGACACTAATAAGATGTTCTTCCCAGGTAGAGGTGCCAAGATTTTGTACAGAGGTAAAAAGGGTGCCGACGTGCAAACCATTGGTGAGATTGGTGTTTTACACCCTCAGGTTGTTTCTAGATTCGAATTATCATTCTCAATTAGTATTGTTGAAATTAATGCTGAAGTTTTCTTGTAGACTTTTATTAGATTCTACATGCTTTTCATTTTTTATTTTTTTCTTGCCTTTTAAAGTAATATCAACGTCTATAAAATGGCGTTGGTTTTAACAACTCACCAGCTGAATAGTTTCATAATAATACAATAGATAATTTCTTCATATAACCATTATATATTCTATAAAAAAATTAAAAACTTAAGAGAAAGTTATCTCCAAATTTCTTTCGTCTGTAGGAAACTCTTCGTCATCTTCGTAGTCGATCGTCGACTCTTTCTTTGGATCCAAGCCTTCCGCCTTTGATGCCTCCTTCGAAGAAGAATTCAAACGCTGATTTGCCTGAAATTCAAATTCATCACCAAATACAACATGGATATTCTCCTCAGTAGGATTATCAAACTCGTTGTCATTAGGGGCATCAGCCACAACAAAGGGTGTGCTTGGTTTCTCCTCAATAGCTTTGTTTACTATTGTCTTTTCAAGGGGAATATGGGAAGAAGCCGCTGAAGTACGGACAACGTTGAAAGAAAGCGATGAAACTCTATGATTGTGTGACTCCTTGGCCTCAGAGAACGTGTTTCCAGAGGCTCCAGAAGCCAATCTAAAAGATCGCATTTCTGGCTCAGCCTGCTTTTTAGAAGGCGATTGAACAACAGGTAAGTTGAATATCGAACTGCTTGCTGATCTTCGCTTATCCTTTCTTGTTTCATCGTTCTTACGAACGTTCAATCGAGAAACTTCATCTGAATCAGATTTGCCTTCACGTATCGATTCTGGGGTGGTTGGAACGTCGGCAGAAAACTCGTTTTCGTTCTTAGAAAGTTGTGGTGTTTCAGGTTTAGGTTCAAATTGTTCAGACTTTGGAACATTCGGGGACTTCAACTTAAATTCCTTCAAGTTGGTAGCTTCATTTTCAATGTTTCTGATCTCTCTTTGCAATTGATTTAAATCAAATAACTCAGGTTCATCCTCGGCAGGAGGAACAGACGAGGAACCAGAAGAGCTTTCCACTTTATCGCCCTCAGTTTCCTCTATTTCCTTTTTGTCCTGCTGTTCTTTAGAGCCTTCGTCGTACATTTCCCACCACTGCTTGTTTTGTTTGGTGAACCACTTATTGTACCATGTTCTCTTCTTTCTTTTGCTCTTATCCAAATTCTTGGATGCTTCTTCAAAATCATGGATCAATTTTCTTTGTCTTTCAGATTGTTCTGGATCAGGTTGTTCGATCTCTACAAAATCTTCGTTCAACACTTCCCAACGCATCTCCTTCAATAATTTAGGCATGACTTTTCTGTACTCCATGTGACCTTGAACATAATCTGAACAGTTGAAATTTTCGATACCTTCGACGGGGGACAAACCTGCAACAGTATTCAATCCACCAGATGTCGCACGATACAAGTATCCTAAAATCCAATCTTTTTTGGAATATCCATTAACATACCTACCACTAACGACGGATCTGGCAAGCGCAATCTGATCCTTCTTGATCACATAAGGAGAACCAAACAAAAACACATTTTCAATCAATCCATAATCGCCCGTCTTTGCCAAATCAAGCAAGCAACTGTAAATAAGTCTGGCACCTAAACTGAAACCGACTAGAGTTACTGGCCTAATACCCAACTTACCTCTTCTCAGCGTGTCAGCAAGCACCAATCCAGCACTCCAAGCTCTATCCAATGAAACATTCCATGGGTTGTCCAATAGATACCCTAACTTTGCTAACATCATTGGCAACTGAACAGCAGACATTAATGCAATTAATATAGTACTACCCAATATTTGCTGGATAGATTGGGTTAATACCTCTGAGGCTAAAATACCGATTGTCTGACCCATACTGGTCAACATTTCTGGTTCCCAGAGTAACGAATATAGATCTCCCATCACAGGATCCACTGTAGAAAATGGTAATCTAATATCATCCATTTTACCCGACATCCAACCACTAACGGTTAAAATCAAATTAACTCTACCATTATTGTGTAAAGGTTTGAATTCGAACGTCTTAACGTCACCCGCTCTTCTATTCATACCTTTGTTACCAATTCGCATACCAGTCAATGCACCTGTGGAAGTAATAATAGTAGTACCCGCTGTACCAGCCAAGAATCCCGTCGTTCCTGTGATACCAATTGTAGTTAAACCAGCTGCAATACCTGCTCCAATCACTGGGGCTAATACACCGGCACTCAAACCAATTACCAATCCTCCAGCCACCGTTGCAAACGCGATTTTGGCATATTTCTGTTTTTTAAATTTCCTAGAATGTTCCTTAAGAATATCTTTTTCATCCCAAGTTTGGGCATTGTTCATCATAGCCAAAGTTTCATCCATCTCCAAGGCATCCGTGATACGTCTTTCAAATTGGTAAACTTCAAGGTTTTTGATTCCGATAGAAGAAGCGAAATTCATCAACAATGTTCTTGATCTTGCATCATAAGTCGAAGATTCCAACAAGATCAAGAACAAATCACATAGCAAAGTCCATCTGATATCAATATCCAAGGTGTCATTCTCATTGTCGACACCAATCACCTTAATGTCTTCATCGTTTTGCTCTTTTAAAGGATTGGCAATCGTTAAATTGATATCCAACCATCCAATAAGATCCTGTGTTTCAACACCATGACAACTCAATTTTTCAATCATGTCCCTTTCCTCACCATCTCTAATACCTAAGTGATCATACAGTTGGTCCATCACGTTCATACACCATCTAGTGTAAGATTTTTGAGCTAGAGCTAGTTTCTTCATAATCGAGACCGACCCTGTACCTCTTATCTCTGTTAAATCCGTATGCATTTTCACTATTATCAACTTTATAAGTGCCGCATATGCAATTTTTTGCGGTTCAGTTAGCATCGACTTGGTGGTGAACAATTGGTTACCAGGGGTCATTTCTTGTAATTCAGGTAGTGGATGCTCATTGAAGGAGCTCAATTGAGAGTTTCTTCGATCTTTTGAAGATGCATCAACCTCTGTTGATGAATCATTACTGAGCAATGATCCATTTGAGCCATGCAACTTACGCAAGTTGGAGTTCTCATTGGCAAACAAATAATCAAACTTCTGGTCTATTTCATTGAATTTCGTAGCTTGCTCTTCAGCAGCAATTCTGGTGTATCCTACAGTAGCACTATCGGCAGGGTCTGTGCTACTTTGTAAGTTTTGCACATCCTTCTGTGATCCACTCTTACCCCATTTCAAGGAACTTAGCAAATTATTAGAGCTTGGAATAGGCGACGCTTCCTCTGGTGCCTTGTTTTGTCTCGTTAGTGTGTCGTTACTATGTACAAACGACTGCATCTTTTCTCCTTTGATGTTGTATATATCAGAGTAGTTCAACTGCGTGTCCATTTCTTTCCAGTCTTCATCATCTGAAGCATCCAACGTTGAGTTCTTACTCGGAAGTCTTCTATTCATGTCGACTATATCCAGTTTGCCATCGTCTTCATAAGCAGATTCATCTTCATCGTCAGAGAACGGATCATTCATGGCTGAGGTTCTCAGTTGGCTCAGCGTGGATCTTCTTTTCACACTGGATAGATTACGGTTCACAACATTAACTGTTTCTCCTGTAGAGTGTCTATTCGTGCTCAACTGAAACTCCACAAAATCATCGGAATCAGATTCATGACTTTCTTCATCGTTGTTATCGCCGTGGTTGCTGGGATGCAACTCAGTTCCCGGTATGGATAAATCTGTCGTGCTGCTCAATGCAAGCTTTGTACTGACAATACTGTCTCTGTTTCGCAAGATTTCAATATTCGGCGAATTCACGTTACTATTAGGCATCTTCTAGTTACCCCTAATAATTATAATATGCACTGTTTGATCGTCCCCTTCTGGGTAAATTGGAAAAAACAAACACAATACTCCTTGGTTCTAGTAAGGGAATGGTCACAAATTTAATTGGATGTGAACGCCTCTTTTTCAAAAAAACCAGTATCAATTTCAAAACTGTTGTATAAATAAGCGAGCACTAAAACACCCAATATCGTGATTTAGTACAATCGGGTCTCCAGTGACTCCCAAGGTCTGATTATCCGTCCTTTAAGTCTCTCCTCCCCTTTGTCATTTAGGAAGTTGATCTCCATAATAATATACATGTGTACACAAAACTGATCTGTTCCGCGGAATTGCATTTCTTGCTTACGTAACCTGGGAATGGTGATATGTTTGGGCATCAGTAAACTATTAATACATTCATTACATTCTTTAGTTATAGCTCCAGTAGCCGTTGAGTTATAAGATAACCCTGGATTTTTGTCATAAAGAAGAACTAAATATACATTGACATTCAACGTGTGACCCACCAAGGATTTTAAAATAACCTAAACGAACTATAAATAAAGCAGAACAAAGAGAAAAAAGTGAAAAAGGATAAACGTTTTGTAAAAAGAATAAATTATGCATCCATTTTTATTGATATTAAAAGATAAGCTCTAACTTATACAAAAACAATTAAACGTGATCATGAAAAGAAACAATTAAGCGATAAAAGAAATATATTTGATATTTTTATTTTATCAAATAATTTATTCTTCATCTTCTTCTTCTTCGTCATCAGCAGCGACAGAGTAGAATTGCAATTGGTATTGGTTCTTCTTAACAGAGACGAATCTGATCCAGTCTCTAATCTTGTTCTTCTTCAAGTATCTCTTGGATAAGTACTTCAAGTACTTACCAGAGAACTTGGTGGTGGAAACAACAACAACCTTGGAAGAACCTTCTTGAGTAACGGTGATGTCGTTACCCAAGTTACCTAAGTGGTTTTCAACCTTGATGTGTTCAACCAAGTACTTAACGTAAGAAGCTGGGTCAAAGACACCATTTTCAGTTGGAGCAGAGCAGTCAACAGTGAACTTCTTAGCAACTTTTTGAGATTTCTTAGTCTGTGAAAAAAGATTAAAAGAGTGAAAATGCGTTAGTGATATTATTCATTTGAGTAAAATCAAAACTCAACATCTAAAGCAATTACAAGAAAAGACCATCAGAAGTCTGATCATGTTTGTTTATAATTTTCACACATGCCTACCGTTCACAATATCAACGTCATACCTTAAATAAAAGTAAGCGTCAATCAAAGAAATAATAAAATAAGGATCTATCTTTGGTTTTCACGGTATAGCATCAATTTAAAAGAATTTTATAATTAAGGAATAGGGTTTGAATTTATGGCATCATTTAATTTCAGTAATCAATTTCTGCATCAACAGGCTTCAAAGTCAATAAAGAAAGATGCAGAATGTTGAAAACTAGGGTTAAATATGAACCACGCCCATTAATATTATAATCTCTTAAATTGTACGATAACTATGGGGAAGGAAACACTATAACCACTTATTTCAAAGCTTCTTTGGCGAAAGGTAAATGACGGTCAAAAAAATAACAAATCACGATCGAAAAGACACTTTCAAAGAGTGATTCGATAGTAAATTGCTTTGGACGTCGTTAGTATAGAAAAACTTACAATTGGAGCCATTTTGATTATAAATTAGACTTGAACTTAGTTGATTTTCAAAGGAAGTGAATAAAGACTAAGCGATAATCAAATGGTCAACTTCGAACTCTTTTAAACTGACATGAAGATGAGAAGCTGAAAAATTGTTTGTCTGCGTTGCGCACTACCTTTTTCAGGCTAATCTGAGGGTTGGTAGCCCTATAATATATCACGTGCACAACCATATTTGAGATTGCCAGCCATCTGAGGGTAGATCTTAGTGATGCTTGCATTGCAGATATTGAACAGACGAGCTTTAAACCAGTTGCATAGAACACCAACCTTCTTTCGGCTAGTGCTAAATGCTCTCTTAACAATATGATCATTACTACATGGCCTGCTAAAACCAAATATGAATTAACTAGTCATTAACATAATACAAACAAAACCTAACTGAAAACCAAACATAAAGCATAAACAAAATCAAAATGAAAAGCAAAAGGCTTTAAACATAACAAGAAAGTTGAGCACCTGTATCGAAATAGAAAAAAAAGGAGGTGAAAGAAATAAAACAAAGAAAGGCAAATGTGAAACAAGGAGTGGAATATCAAAGCTGATGATTAGCGTACCGACTCATCATCTAATGAGTAATCAATACTCTTAAAATAGATACCATTAAATAGCAAAACAAATTCTAATTATATAATGTACAATGGGAGTGATGAGTGTGTGCTGACACCTTTATGGATTTCAAAACTAAACTTATTCATGAATATTGGGTATCAAAGTCACGCTAAAAATCATCTTAAATAACGCGTTATGTTACCTGTTTATTTTAGCTCCTTCCTCCTTCTTCTATTTCCCTGGAGATATGTGCTCAAATTGAATAAAATGATGTAAAAAACAACTAAATGAATGTCTGTATACCGATTAGGCGTACATGAGAGCACACAACCCTATAATCCAGCAACAAAGAGCGAGAAACCTAATAGCCCCCAAATAATAGCCTTCTTCTTCATACAGACTCCGTTTTCACAACTGTAGTAACGGTTAAAGCTGGATGAACCAGCAGAGCTGCTTGTGCTGCTCAGACTTGAAGATTCAAAAGTACTCACAGCAAGGTCGCTCGTTTCAAGTGAGTCGCTTCCACTCACAACGAGAACAGATGCAGCTTCAGTGGAGGCGGTTTGGATCACTTCTGAAACGGAGCCAGGTGTTGAGTAAGAATGTGAGCGATCATACTGGAATTGATCATTTTTAGAACTGGTTGTTGTTGATGCTGCAAGGGAGACTTGTAAAGTTGAAGAGACATCTCCCGAGGTGGTTACTTCCAAATTAGTAGCTTGTTGAAGATCTGTGTAAAAGTATGCAGTTGTACCTCTTCTGTAGAATTCTATAGCAGGCATGATTAAAGTAGGGTATATGTATTCCAGATGCTATCGTAAGTGTGATAGTTAATATTATTATTAACAATTTTAGGTGTTGTTGTTGTTGTTGTCGTTGTCAAAAATGGTCAATAATCAATGGAAAGATGCTAACAAGCAAAGCAAATTTCAGTAGTAGCGATCGAAGTATATGATCTTTCAATCAGAAAAAATAAATAGAGGAAGAAACCAAGAAAAAAAAGAACACCAAGAAAAAGAGATAAGGAAATACAATATTATATAAAAAAAATTTTTGAGGGCATGGAGCAGGAACAACAACATTCTCTTGTGATGAAGCAGGACAGAATGTATCTGTGCAAGGTGCAGATTACTTGTGTACACGACGGGGGGCGCTACCGATCCAACACGCCGCTAGTTGTATAATATATAATAAATTGTTAGAAGTTACAGCTCAACATTCAATGGAATGCATCGAGCGAAGGAATCAAAAAGGTTTCACTGTATAATTTCCCACTTCGATCCATCACATTTGCTTCACAAGTTGCCAGACTCCAGCAGATACACGGTCAAACACGCTAACACTCCTCTACAAAATTGCAAACAGATCAGAGCTGGCAACCACGGCAGCTGCAGCGGTTCGCAAATACAAATTCACACACCCGCCGTGCCTGGCAGGGCAACAGGAGACCGCGCCCCATCGAAGAAAACAGGATCCCTAAGCGTCGCCCGCTGCAGGAACCGAATCTCGTGCCCGGCACGCATTCTCTCCCTGCTCCCCCCCCCCCTGTTCCTTGGCCATACACGCGGTCACACTACGAGATTGCCAGACTTTGAAGTATAGAATATGCCTTGTAGGATGTACCTAGAATCCATATTATATATCCATGTGTTTATAGAGTCACTTGTGAGACACACACGGCTGGGGGGTCGCCATGTACAGGAATGGATGCCAACAGAAAATAGAAACCACGGAGACTCGATTGCCGCCCGCGAAGAAAAATCCAATCAGGAAATCTCACCAGGGGCACCCGTTTCGCGCGTGTCGACAAGCAATAGAGATTGTCGCCTCCCTGTTTCAAACTATAATCCCAACCATTTACGTCACCAATACCTATTATTCCAACTTGTACATGCGATTTATGACGCGTGTGATGGGTGTTGGTGATTTAGACGAGAAAGTGTGCAACAAAAAGGAATGGCTTCACTTGTTGTAATCTATTTAGTTCCACCGAGTGCAATATAGGGCGTACCTATAATATCTGCCAAGCGGCTGATTTTCAGAGCATGCGTCATCGTTTGGTTTCAATCAAACATGGAAGCAAAATCATGATAGGAGGACTGCTGTTTCCTATCTTTGCTATAATTCAATTGATTGTTGTAAATTTCCCTCCCCTCTTGCAAAATAATGTCTTTATATAGATGGAACCTTTTCTTTTTTCATGACTAAGAGGCTGTGGTATGTGAAATGAAAGCAAACAAGAAGCTCAAGCATTGATCCGCATTTATAAGGACGAATACAGTACATTGGATACAAGCATATTAATTACACGAATTAAACAATGTCAAGAGCTTTGACACTCATTTATTATCATAACTAATTAACTTTTGAAAATCATACACTATATACATTTCAGGCATGACAACTTTAGAAATAAAAAACAAAAAGACACAAAATTAGAAATTCACACAGATGCATTTGAAGTTAACCCTCCAGGAACGATCTTGAATGATAAAATATCGTTCTTACCTAGATCCACCGTATCATCTGCCGAGATCCTTTTACCTCCAACACCTTCAATTGCCGCAATGGTAACCTCTCCCATGATGTACCTTGCCACTTGAGACACAGATGTGCCTCTTTTCACCAGAGTACAATCTCTGAACACATTTACTCCAGAGTTACCTGTGAATGTCGTTATACTTCTCACAGTGAAGACAGGTATCAACTCTAACACGTTAGCAGCTGCCTGTAACACCTGAACAACACCAGTAGACCCAAATCTATATAACACCATATCCTTTATATTTTCAAGTCTCTGCAATAGTTTCTCATCACAATGCTTCAATCCAGATTCAGGACCCAAATCTTCTAATGTATCGATGAACTCTCCGTCATACTTAATATAGCTTTGTTTGGCTAATTTTCTTAAAAACACTTCGGTGATAGCACTAGTCAAAACAGCTTTCGTGTTTGGATACTTCAAAACAATCTTGGACACATTCTTATCAGCGTCTGGATGATCAATCTTATTCAATGCCAAAACAGTAGGAAATTTGAAACTCATGAAAGCCTTCACAACCGTCGTAATCCATTCGTTGTCCCACTCCTCCAAAGGTGGCAACCCTTCTATCGAGTCTACAGCTTTTGCAATCAATTGTGCAGTAGCTCCATAACCACCAAATTGGGCCCTTAAAGTTTCAACAATAGAAGATTTTGTCGCAGTGTGTCTCCTCACAATAGACCCCCATCTCTTATGTAAATTTCCCTCAATCCAAAGTCTGATTTCATCTTGCAACCACTGAATGTCCTGAATAGGATCGTAACCTCTAGTGGCCTTCCCCTCTGCATTGGTAGTTCCAGAAACATCCACAACATGGATCAACGCATCCGCACTTCTTAAATCGTCCAAGAACTTGTTACCCAATCCCAAACCTTGGGAAGCACCAGGAATCAATCCAGCAACATCCAAGAGTTCAATAGGAACATGTCTCTTACCATTCGAACACCAACCATAGTTTGGCTTACAGAGATCCTGTTTGGAGAATCTAGCACACGCACAATCAACTTGTAAGTAACCTGTCGCTCTGTTTGGATCTATTGTTGTGAATGGGAATGCACCAATCTTTGCGTTTGCATCGGTTAACGAGTTTAAAGTGGTTGATTTACCACTAGATGGTTTACCAACAATACCAATCAATGGATCTCTGGGCATAATTATATCTAATTTTGTTATTTATATGCTGCTCTTAAATTTTCAAAAAAAAAAAGGTGGAAATATAGTTGGGCACTGAAATATTCACTAGCATTCAACTTTTTTTCATGGACATGAAAACAGAGTTGAATCTTAGTGAAAAATTGTAAATAGATTATCCCTGTGTTAGCCTAACGAGAAAGAATCTGTGGATTCCCAGCTCTGTCTATGATCGATGCAGTTGTTTATCTGTCAGTTGGTCGACCGTAACACCGTAACAAGTCCTTGTTTTTACCAACTGCTGTATGAAAAAAAAAAAAATTTGCGTATCGGCTTATGTCAGCACGATAAGCTGGAGTCCCCAGTAGAATGTCTCAATTGTGGTGACCAACATAGCTACTATCTGATCTTCTAATCAGAGAGAATCCAAATTTGGTTACTTCGTCTCAGAAGCCGATTTTATGGATGGGTTCAAGAGGAGTCATCGAAGACAGCATAAAGAAGGGTAAAGTGTATAGATCCTAAATCCAGAAGCGGATAAGGGGTGGTTGCTTTTGGGGCCTGTATATTGGCGTCCCACGCATAAATATGGCAGAAGCCATACAAATCCAAATTGCGGGTGTGTCCACTGCGACGGCCCAGACTTAGGTATACCAATTTGAATAATTGTAGAATATAAGAAAATACCCCCAATTTTAAAACTGATCTTTGGAATTAACTATCAGAATACACTCCGTTGTGCCTATCATCATGTCTGTCGTTTTAACAACGTTTGGCACACTTCCCATCGATAAGAAGGTAAAGGCATTATCTGAAATCAAACTTGCCATCTTAGGAAACGATAAGGAAAAGCAAGAACTATTTAAACAATTCAACGTTTTAAAACAGATTTTGCTCAATGAATCTAACCCTTCCTTGCTACGAGATGCATCGCTCATTATCCAGTCGTTTAGCTATTTGAAGAAGAACATCGATTTCTTAATCGACAATAACATAGTTCAGGTTTTGATTCATAGTACCGTTAGCTATCCAGGGGTGTTGGCTGAGATCAATTTTAGAACTTTGATTGATTTGTGCGCTTCAAGTTCGTTTTCTACTATAGATGTGAAGCAATTTGACGAAGATGGATTGAAGTTGATTGAGATAATATGCGATATCTTGGGCAAGGAAGTTGTATCAAAGGGTCTCCTTTTCAACACCAGTATTTTGATCCCATTTATTAAGCCTTGCCAGCAACTAACACAAATCTATAAACCGTTGATGAAGCATATATCTCGCGTTATTGCGCCTATCTTTAAAACAGTTATCAAGTTGAATAACTCTGTTAATGATTACAAGAGCTTTGAAAATTGTGCTACAAGTATAACCATTCCAGAGCCTCCTTCAGAACAATCTTTAGATGTTGTATCTGATGACCTAAGTCCTCTATTGTACGCTTTGGCACACTTGATTGAAACTGCTCATTTAGAGACTAACTCTTCATTAAGTTTACCCGAACCACTATATTACACACTAACTTCATTTTTGAATGCATACAACTTAAATGTCAAATTGAGTGCCATCAGTGTTTTGGTGCATTATACAAAGTACTATGCTAAGTCCGCTAACAAGGAACTCAGCTACACGAAACTTGTTTCGTCATTGGTTAGTTTAATCTCGAGAATCAAAGATTCAAATGAACTAGATCAGACTTTGAATTCAAATTACAAAATATCGAAGAAAATGTCTCCAATTTACTTGTTATCTTTGATTGCCGAAGACAGTGGACAAGTTAATGAATACTTAGTGGATGTTAATTTCTATGAAAAGATTGCAAGTATTATTACTACTAGTTATTCCCATGAGCAGAAGTTCTTGGATGAGAGGTCTTTGTACAAAATTTCGGATTCTTTACTGATTTTGAGTTGTATCGGACGTCTAAAAGAAAATTATAGGGAATTAGTTATTAAGTATGATGTGGCCCCTATTATAACAGACTCATTAGGAAGACATATTGGAATCTATAAAGAGCTCACTTCTTCTACTCCAAATGCTAATGAGGAATCAATCTTGAAGCTTTCAAATAGAATCACATTGAGTTCATGCTACTTACTAAGGTCACTCTCCAGATCAGCAAGTCTATTGAGAACTTACCTTGTCGAAATGGACTTAGTTGATCTTCTAGTAGAAATCTTGAAAATACCTGAAACCGCAATTGAAAACGGCTCAGAACAACTACGACACGACGAAGTTTTGCTTAAATCCGTTGTCCTTGGAATCTTATCGAATTTAATCATCGAATTCTCTGCTGTCGCTGAAGATTTGGCAACCGATGAGTTATCAAAGATTTTGAGTAACTTTATTTACTATTCCCAGTATGACGTCCTAAGATTAAACTCACTACTTGTTATTAGAAATGCCTTGTATGGTGAAGATTACAGTTTTAGAGAGAGTTTCAAAAAAGCAGTTACAATAGAAAAAATATTTGAATTGTGCTACGATCCGAACCCTTTGATAAAGGAGCAGAGTTTCAACATCTTTAGAAATTTATCGGTGAGGTCCTCAAACTATGCCAGTTATCTCGTTGAATACTTCCCATCCTCACCTGCAGCTAAAAAGCACGGTGATTCCAGCTTTTTAAACTTTTTGCTGAAACATGTGAGTCAGTCAACTAATACGGAGGTTATTTTAGCTATCAATTACATTATAGTTCATTTGGCAGCATCGAATGTTGAAAATCGTTCTTTAATTATGTGTAACGAAGGGTTATTAGCTCAATTACTTAAGTTTTTGGAACCGATTCCTTCTTCAGACGCAGAAGACGCAGACAAAACCGCAGATGAAGACGATTTTGACGATTACAATAGTGACTATATCGATGATCAATGGAAAATTAAGCTCAGTGTGTTGTGGATTATTCTTAATTTGACATGGAAAGAGGAGACTGTGAATTCGGATTCGGAACTTGAAGATGGTGACAACGAAGATGAGCTCGAGTATGAGCGTATGGATGTAGATGAGGCCTATGCAGTTACTGGTTCACCATATAGAAAGTACCTAAGTTCTAAGCATAGAGCACGCAAGCTCATTGATCTTGGATTCTATGATGCTATTCGGGTGCTCAACAATATATGCACAATTTCGGACTTCAAAGAGCGGGCACGGACAGTTATTTTCAACTTGGTATTGTATGATACCAACAATCAATCAAACTAAATGTCACAATGATATGATAGCATCCATTCAGGTTTTTTCGTTCTTTTTTTTAACAAATTTTTAATTATATATTATTAGCAAATGTATCTGTTGATTATTTTTATATGTCTAATGTTAGTTATACATAGTTCTATGCGTGTAAATGGTAAACTGTGGAACCAATTGGTAGGCAGGATGTGCTGTCCACGAGACGCGGAGCATTGATTTGGACTCTGCTGATCAGAAACGGTGAATAATTCTATGCTTCCCCTGTGGCACAGATCGACAGAAACGTAATGAAAAAATTGCAACACAGAAGCTTTTTGGAGTGTAGCTGCATTAAGTTGTCTCCAAATCGTTCCAGATAAAACTGCGTAACTGCTGAACTGCACACAAAAAATTGGAAAGCCACTTTTCTTATGGGTAAGAAAATTGCCCGATTGGGACAGTAAAGGTAGGTTCCAAACTTTCTTGCATGTGGAGCTCCCAGGCTCTATTCATTGTTCTTCACCAAATGGAAAACTTAAGTTGCCAAATCATAATAAGCTTAAATTTAACGACGAGCTTGAATGGTATCATGCAGTGTTTGAATGCTCCCTGAAACCCATTGTCATTATGAAACCTTCTATTTTCGAAACATCTTACTGGAGTTTGCAACCAACTGATGAATCACATATAACATGCCTAAATTCCAAAAAAATATTAAAAATCAAATTTATAATTCATAACCCAGAAAAAAATAATTGAATCCATCTTACTTACTTGCCTTGCAATACCAAATAGAACATCATGAATTTGTTGCTCATCTTTGCTTCGCTTTTTCTATTTTCATTAACATTCGCAGAAGACTACACCACAATAGCCACTAAATCTTGCTATTTAGGTGGTAGAGTGTGTGCCAGTACCACCAAATATGGTGTCTACACAACTTATACACTTGGGACTGTTGTTGCTGATACGTATTCAGTGGTCGATTATGTTCCGACTTTGGTTACCGAAGATGGAGAGGCTACATGGAAGCAAGTCAGTAATTCTACAACAGTCGACCAATATGGACAAACCAGCATAGTTGTAACTTACTGTGATCTTCCTTTTTCTACAACTACAGTTACTTCTGGGGCAACTACCGTCACAACCATTGATACTGTTTTGGTTACCAAAACCAGACCATGCAATTCTTCATACTCTAAAACTACCACATTAACTGTGAGTACGTTGGTGGCTGACGAGAACGGTGATACATCTTACTCAACATATACTACAACTACGGCTTTCTTAACAACTAAAATTTGTCCTCTGTCTTCTTCTTCAAGTCTTTCATCATCGGTTTCTTTAACTTCTTCAGTCAATGTCTTGTCCTCTTTTGCAGACTCAGAGTCCTTATTATCTACTTTGTCATCGTCTATTGTGGTGTCTAACTCATCATTAGTTGAGACAACTTCCTCGTCATTCTTGACAGCGTCCCTGGTTGTTGAATCCTCATGTTCTTCTGTATCTTCTCTGGATACTTCATTATCTAGTGTTAGCATTTCAACATCATTTAGTCTTTTGTCCTCGGCTATCTCATTATCTAGTGTTTTGTCTTCAGTTTCTTCATCGTCTAGTGTTACCTCTTCTTCATTGCCTAATTCGATATCAACTGTTACAGTTCCTACCTCAGTGAGTATTACGTTTTCATCCACTTCATCGTTGGTTGAAGCAACTCCTTCCTCAGTTTATTTGTCTGTTAGCTCTTCCTATGTTACTGTTACTGCTTCATCATCGTCGCTTATTATAGTTTCTACCTTAATGTGTACATTGTCGCTATGTACCACATCCTCGGTTGCCATGATCTCATCATCCATCCCTACACTATCATCCGTTAGTGCCTCTTCACTAGATATTTCATCATTTATTGTTGATGTTTCTTCTTCTACTTCATCATGCTCACCAAATTTTTCATCGTCATCAAAAAGTATTTCTTCAATAGTTATCACATCATTGCCCTTAATAACTTCATCTTCAACTACTTATACGTATACTTCGAGTGTTTCTACTTTGATATCATCTTCTGTGAGTGCTTCATCTTCACTGAGCTCTTTACCAGTGAGTGGATCCTCTTTTGAGTCTTCATCATTGGTCGCTAGTGTTCTTTTATCAAGTACTTCATCATCATTAATATCAGCTTCAACTATTGTGACAACTCCAAGTTTTACATCCTCAGAGGGTCATTCCATTATTTCCTCGAGTCTTTCTTCTCCATCGAATGAAGCTTTATTATGTACCTCATCGTGTTCTAGCAAAACTTCGTTTGTTACCGAAAATGCCTCCTCATCGATTTCCATCCATTCGAGTTCCATTGCAGTGTCGTCCGAAAAATCAGCATTTTCCACTGATACAGTAAGTTCAGTCTTGTCAACTGTGAGTAACTCATCATTGGTTTTGCCTGATATCTCTACCCCATTAGAGACTGGTAGTTATGTTATTAGTTTTGAAACTACCAATTCATCGAGTACTTTCGATGTGTATGTCACAACAGTGATTGAAACTATCACAACAAAATTAGACTGTTCGAGTAATGCAGGTTCCTTTGATACAACTGACAAGCACATCTCGACTATGACAGTTACTCGAGTGATATCACTGACATCCGGTTCGCCATACTCCCGTCATTCAACATCAGGTCCTCTTACTGTACCAATATCATCCTCCATTACTTCTCCAGAATCAGAAACCTCAGAACACATGATTTCTAAATTTGAACCATCTACAACTGATTCTGGAGTCTTCCACCACTTGTATCACCCAAATACACTAGACACGGTGACAACTTTTGCAGGAGTACCTTATCAATCGTCACATCAAAGTACCGAAACTAGCATTATTTCAATCAGATTGACTAAAATAATTAGTTTATCTTCCACTCAAATTGATAAAACCTCTTCTACTGTAATAATGGCAGATAATACCACAAGTTCAACTGCAGCCTACAAGGGAGGTTCTTCAACATCTAGTATTAGCCGTATTTTGGTTGTTTTTGGTTTGGCATCAGTTATCCCGCTTGGAATCTTTTGAATAACTATAAATTACGGGATAGCTGCTGCGATCCTTTGTTCCTTTTTTTATATATTAATTTGATCGTGTTTTTGTTTGCTTTATTGGATCCAAACTCATTTAATTTACCGTTTTTAATATCTTTGTTACTCTACGTGCCCAAATTCTTGGTTTAAAGTCATAAATTAGTAATGAGATCTATAAAATGCGTATCTAGACAAGGAACAATTCAGCAGCTTCTATAAATGGTTTTGAATTTTTATTCAAGTCAAATTCGGGGGAGCTACCTTTCCATCTCAAATCTTTGATAAATCTATCTGAAAGGCTAGCCTCATGGTTTGTAAATTCCCATTCAATAGATATGCCTAATCTGTCCAGTCGTTTCGTTAAATAGTTTTGCTTAGTCCATATATCCAAGTAATTCGATCTATCACGTAAAATCTTAAGCAAAGTGATGTCTTTTGGGACCAACTTACCTTTAGATATGATAGATCTCACTATACTTTCATAGCAGTAAAAATCAGCCAGATGGTCTAAATCATACTCAGTTCTGATCCATCGAGATAATGCATAAACATTATATAGTTGCTCTTTCGAGATGAAGTAGTCGACAAACAGCTTAGCGACACTCTTTGATAGCCCAATATCTTGAACAGTATTCCATGCCTCACCTGGTTGATCTTTACTAAGAAGAGTTCTAATCTCTTCAGTGCTGTGCTCAACATTAGGTTTGATCAAGTAATCAGCCGCAAGTTTGAATCCCGTCGATTGGTTTTCCAATGTAAACTCAGGTTCACCAAAGGACCAGCTCAAGTTATGAATCACATCAGAGGTAAACCTTTCATCTGCAGCAGAGATTTGTGACTCTATATTGAAGTTTCTGAACCCATGTGAGTCCGCAAGTTGATTATATTTGCGCTTTAGTTCGTTAGTCCATAGTCCCGTATTCCACCATGTTCTATGGTACAATCCCTTGATCAAAGAAACCCAGATGTTAGTCACCGGGTAGCGACCCAAAGCCTCAGCAATAAGTGAATACACTTCAAATTTCAGATTAATCGAGTATTTTGATTCAATATGTTGAGAAATAGCGAATGCAAAATGTAGTTCGTCATTCTGAATAAAGTGCCTAATGAACATCATGACGATATCCCTAGTAATTTTGATTTTGTTACTAATAATGTAACTCCATGCTGACGATGGTCCTTCAAGCTCAAGCATCTGCGAGAGCCTTTGAGCTTCTGGAGTTTTAGTACTGTCGTATCCAAAGTAAGAGCAGGCTAGCTTAAATCCCTCTGAGTTCTTCTCGACATCAAAAACTGGCTTGTTCTGCGACCACACCATTTCTGAATAACAGAATTTTAACTTTTTGTACATTTCCTTTTTGTTTTCAACAATGCTTACATTGTGCCCGCAGTTGCCAGATGCGTTCAAATGATTCTGCAATTTTTGTTTTAATTGGATGAAATATGAGCCCCTCTTAGAATCGTTTACAGCAAGGAGGAAAAATAAGGAGGCTTGACGTCTCCAATTTTCATCACAAATTGAAGTTTCCAAAAGCTTATCCAATGCAGCAATAGTTCCGTATTCAGTTATGTTTAATCCATGGTTGAACAAAAATAGCTTGCAAAATGGCAAAATGACATGTGAATTGTTTGTCTTGACGAGATGATCAATAAACAAATGTCCAGCTACATATTCTATTCTCTTATTTTTGAAAAACGACAACCAAGTTGTAAAATACCAAGCCTCATAAATGCGATCTTCAATCAAGTATAGTGTCACAATCCTATTGATCAAGCTGGGACTGAACTCCAACTTATACTTGATAGCATAATTCAGTAAGTCATCTGGTTTTTTAAAATGTTCTGGATAAAACAAGCCGTTGAAAATTGTCGATGGGGTTAGGTTTGCCTCCTCCAATTTTGTTTTCAGCACCTTACGGGTTTTGTGATTTAAATTTCTGTAAATTACCCTTAATATTGAACTGTTCAACTTGATATTCTTAGATCTCATTTCCTTTAAGTATCTATTAAAAATATTAATCGACTTCAAGCCATGGTACTCAAAAAGAATGGTATAAAAATCTAAGTCATACTCCACACCATTCTTGTAGATGTCGTTTTTAATGTGATATAACCTAGACGACATTCTATTCATCGCATAGTACTTTGTCAATATCATGTATGATTTCTTACTTATTAACGGCTGTAAATTCTTTGATGATACTAAGATGTCCAATAGCTCGTCTACTTGTGAATACTTGCCCTGATATATATGGCTTGCAAGATTCTGTATGTACATGTTCAACGCTTCTTCTGAAAAATCGGTCAATGGAGCGGGTAAATTAGATCTCATTAGGAGTTTATCTTCGGGTATTCGTAGTCTACAGTCATCTAATACTGAAAGTTCCGTCGGACTAGGAAGTAAATCATCTAATAAAGAAAACATGATATCTATGTCACTTGGCTTATTGATCTTTTGAAGCAATAGGGTTGTGTCCCGAAGAACCTGTTTTCTGTCTAGTTTCTTGGACTGGACTGTATTCAATGAGTTCTGAAGCGGTGGATGTGGGGTATTCAATGAATTTGATTGCAGAGTGCTCTTGGATTTGGCAAACGTCATCGTCCTGATTCTCATCTTCCGAGTGTTAACCACCAGTCTCAATGGCTTATGTACAAGTTCCAGCAGCATTTTTCAAAATACTTGATCTGATTATTTAATTAAATGGGCACTGATTTCAACAAGAGATTGATGCCTCTTTTGTATTGCTCAATACCATAAAAAGAGCTATGGAAAGATATAAGTGGTTCACATGCATTATGACGACTTATGTCATCTGTCGGTGTGCGGCTTCCTAGCATATTGATTTTTGTTCCTACTATATTTTACAATTATGTTTCCGCTAAAAATATATTTATAGTGTTTTTATTTTCTTTATTTAAATTAATAATATATGCCAGTGAGCTACAATTATAAGCAAAACACTTTAGTCACTCTCAATCTCCATTATTTCGTCGTCATCATCGTCGCTGGAGTCCTCACCCCTCTTCAAATCTTCCACAATTAAATCTAAATCTCTCCTTTTATCTTCCCCAATAAACTTTAAATTCTTGGTTGGCTTGTTTATGGGCGTCTGCAAAATTGAATGCTGCGTATGTAGTGATGAAGAGTCAAATACTGTTTTTGGCAAGGGTCTTCCAGTGACGTTAGACAAATTGTCATTAAGGAATCTTTTGTTCGTTACATGCAAGTTTGACTCGAGTGATTTATTCAATAAATCTAATGCAATTGGGTCATTAGGCTGGATAGATAGAGCCGTATGCAATACTTCAATGGCCTTAGATACTTTGCCCATTTTTAAGTAAAGTAGGCCAATAGCAGAATAAATATTAACGTCTCTTCTTGATATTCTCAAAACTTTTCTGAAACTATTTAATGACTTTTCATGCATGTTCAGTCTTCTATACACATGCCCCAAGTTACAGTAGATGGACGCCCATGCTTTAGCGTCTGAATCTAAGTTCTTGGCCGCATTTAAAGCTTTCTGGAAGAAACCTTCAGCCTTTGATAGTTGAGCTTTATGATAGTATAACACACCAAGTTCATTTAACAACAACGGATCAGTTGGGCAAATTGAATATGAAGACATTAAGTATTCGTGTGCCAACGTTAAGTTATTCATCTGTAAATACTGCATACCCAAAAACAGATTCGGTAAATGAATACCAGGGAATAATCTTGAAGCAGTCGCATAGGCGCTGATTGCCTGTTCATGCTCACCTTCGGCAGCAAACGTGTGTGAAAATCCAATCCACGCAGGACCAAAATTAGGATTCAACATGGATGCTTTGGAAAAAAACATTCTTGCATCATTCGTTTTTTTTATTGAAAAGTAATATATACCTATTGCAAGCCATGTTATGCAATGGTTTGGATAGTTTTCTGCTAGTTTATGAGCCATCAAGAATAATTTGTTCTTACCACCTAGTTCATGCAAACAACTTAAATAGTTGGGCAAAACCGACAAGTTTAACTCATCTTTTTGTATTATTTTTTCACACAATTGTAAGCACTGTTGAAATTTACACTGTATGAATAGTAAATCTGCACGGCTTAGCAAGATGTCCATGTTTTCGTTCAAACTGTACTCATCTTTCAAACGCTGTTCTGCTTCTTCAAATAAGTTAACGTTTTTGTATTTGTTCAATCTCGTAGTGTATAACAATTTCACTAACTCGTTGTTGTTATCAGCATCATCAAAATTCAGCAAGTTTAGCAATTCCCACTCTTCGTCCGGTGTCATCAAATGGTTACTGATCAACTCATTGAAAGCCTCGAAGCATTTCACATCGACCAGTACTGCTTCTTTGTAACATTCTTTGGCTTTATCAAAATTGTTTAGCCTTGAATATATCAGACCTCTCAAATAACACATTGAGGCTTCTAATTTAATACCACCATCAGGGTTCTTAATGGAATGGTCAGTCTTAAACGGGTTGACCTCCCCTATTATATCCAAAGCTTCATCGTACTTTTCTAGCTTGATTAAACATAATCCTGCTAAGTACCGACAACTTACAGAATCCTCAAAGTTGGGACCTGAAAGTAAATTTCTAGCAATCTGATAGTTTCCATTCGAGTAATAAACTTGAGCTAGCCAGAATGCGTCGTTTGGATCATTTGTCAAAGAAAGTACCTTATCACCTACGTATATGGCAGTGTTGTAGTGGTGCTGCATCAAAGCATCATGTCTCCATAACCTGAGCTTATCTGCTTGTGTGAATAAAATTTCTTCTTCTTCCTTACCTAATGTTTGATTTCCACTGGTAGTTTTAGAGATGTTGGGAGACGAAAAAATTCTGTGATTTTGTGGGTTTGGTTGGTTATTTGGAGCAAAAGGTGGTGTTTGGAAATAGTCTTTGGACTTCTTGTTTGTAACAAAGGGAGATATTGTCAAAGTGGAAGTGTTGGGACTATTTGCAGACATTATTAGTGATATGATGCTGTGTTGGTATCTGAATTGTCTTGCTTATTGAACTGTTTCCTCATTCTGCACCTTCTCTTCTTCTCTAGTGTTTTGTTTGTTTTTGTTTATCGATGGATGCGCTCTGATATCGTTGATTGTCACGTGCTCCATATCAGGTGCGTACTTTTTTTTCACAGCGATGATGTTCCTGATGGTGAGCTGATGGTCATTTGGTGACTTACTAAGACTATAATTCTGAAAATAGTTGGACGGATCTTGTTGGGGGAATACCATTTACGAACGAGCTTCAAATCGACATGAATACGGCTGGCCTATGGAGAAGACAGCCGGTATGCTCAAAAGGGTGTTAGACTTCGCAAGGACGGGTAAGTGAGAATGACTCACGTGAAAAATTCGCCCGAAATTGACTGATAACGGGCAGCCTTGACTCGTACAAAAACTGGTGGAAGTGATAGATATTGCTCTTCTCTGCTTCTTTTATGCTCTTTATTAATCAAGTTACTAATTGTTGAACTACACCTATATTAATAAAATGGCATCTGAAAAAGTTATTTTGCATTTGAGAGCTGAAACTAAGCCACTAGAAGCTAGAGCTGCTTTGACTCCTTCGACCACCAAGGAACTATTGGATACTGGTAACTTCGAAATCTATGTTGAGAAGGCTCCTCAATCTACTTTCTCCACAGAAGAATACGAAGCTGTTGGTGCTAAAATTGTTGAAGAAGGTTCTTGGGTTAATGCTCCTAAGGAAAGAATCATTCTAGGTTTGAAAGAACTACCAGAAGAAACCTTCCCATTGGTTCATGAACATATCCAATTCGCACATTGTTACAAAGACCAAGGTGGTTGGAAAGATGTGCTTTCTAGATTTCCAGCTGGCAATGGTACTTTGTACGATTTGGAATTCTTAGAGAATGATCAAGGTAGAAGAGTTGCTGCTTTTGGTTACTACGCCGGTTTTGCTGGTGCTGCCTTAGGTATTGAAGATTGGGCCTTCAAACAAACACACTCTGACGATGAAGACCTACCAGGTGTTTCTCCATATCCTAACGAAGATGCTTTGATTACTGACGTCAAAAAGGTTTTGGATGCTGCCGTTGAAAAAACTGGCAACTACCCAACTGTTTTGGTGATTGGTGCTTTAGGAAGATGTGGTTCAGGTGCCGTCGACTTGTGTAAGAGAGTTGGTGTTCCAGACTCCAACATTATCAAATGGGATATGGCTGAGACTGCTAAAGGTGGACCATTCAAGGAAATTGTTGATTCAGATATCTTTGTCAACTGTATCTATTTATCTCAGCCAATTCCTCCATTTGTCAACTACGATACCTTGAACGATGAATCAAGAAAATTGAGAACCATTGTCGATGTTTCTGCTGATACTACCAACCCACACAACCCAATTCCTGTTTACACGGTCGCAACTGTCTTCAATGAACCAACTGTTTTAGTTGAAACAAATAAAGGTCCGAAATTGTCAGTTATCTCAATCGATCACTTGCCATCATTATTGCCAAGAGAGGCCTCTGAATTTTTCGTTAAAGATTTGCTGCCTTCCTTGAAGCAATTACCAGAAAGAGATACAGCTCCAGTTTGGACAAGAGCTAAGGCCTTATTTGACAAACATGTTGCTAGATTGTAATCAATCTTCTGTAATTTATAGAGAGCTTTCTCGTTGATGAGCTCTGCTTTTTTGGAGTTTCATTAATTGATGATTTTTACAATGATCAGATACTAAATATATCAACAATAATAAAATAGAGGTTCAATTGTGCAACCTTAATTGATTAATATAGATCGATACATATAAATTACATAATAGCTTAAGTTTATTTCTCAACTTCAACACTCAACATTCTTTTCTTTTCCCTTCTTCTTTGCTTCTTGGATTTCTTCTTTCTGTCACCCTTCATTATGTGAGCTAAGTTTTCACCATCAGATTCATATTCGCTTTCCGTTAAGTTCTTCAAGGATTCCTTAGTAGGGTCAAATCTTGGTTTCATCGAGCCAGCTTTTTCAACTGACTCATTAACGGTTGAAACAACGTTCAATCTTTCACCAGAATCATAGACAGCAACTTGATCTCTTTTATCCATGTCCCAAACAACAATCTTACCATCTGAAGATATAGACACCAAGTACGTAAGTATTGTTTCGTCTCTTTGCTCTTGATAGATAGAAAAGCCCTTGACCCTACTAGAGTGGCCCTGTAGCTCAAATTCAGGTTGGCCAGGTTCAAAGACAAGCTCATTATCATCGTCTACTCCATTAACTTCTTGCTTCTCTAAATCTGCATAGTTGTAAAACATAATAGTACCGTTACCAAAAGCAATGACCAAATATTCAACACCATTCAAAACCAAAAACTCCATTGCCATCAAAGTTTGTTTAAATTTGAATATTTTCTGCACTTTAGCGTCTCTGGTTTTGTACAACATGATTCTGGTCAACAAACCAACCACAATAGATTCACCAGTCGAATCAAATCTACATAGGTTGGGAGCTTGGCCATGCGTGTTGGAACCTTTCAGCTTTAAACTCGAGGCCTTTTTGGCGGTCATTAAATTCCACAATCTTAGTGTCTTATCATTACCTACTGAAATGGCAATTCTTCCAGATGGATGGATAGCTAAATCATTGACTGATCCATTATGCCCTTTCAAAATTCCAAATTGCTCCCAATCCTTGGTTCTCCATATTATAATTTTTCCATCTTCTGCAGCACTTAGCAGCCATTTTCCCGTTTTGTGACTCAAATATTTGGAGTCGTCATCTTCTTCTTCTATGTCACGATTGTCATCATCTTCATCTTTTTCTTTGATTACCTTAGACTCGTTAGAGAAAGCTAACTTGGTGATCGATCCCTGGTGCTGTAAAAGCGTTCCTAGCTCTTTTCTCTTCTGTAAATCATATATTTTGATATGTTCATCATTTGCGCCCGTGACTAAATATCTCTTTGCAATATCCATGGATCTTATAGAAAGTGAATGAGCTGGGAAATGGAAGATCGGTTGAAACACTGGCTGCTTGGTGGAGCTTTTATCATCATCATTCAAATGTAGTATCAAGGATAAACATAGTAAGGAATGTTCATAAGAACCAACAATTATTCTGAACTGAACTTGTTGACTCATTTTAAAGTCTCAAAACTGTTTATCACTCAAATTCAAGAGTATCAATGGCAATTGATTAAAACGAAAAATAAAATGATAAAAAAAAACTATATATCTTAAAAGAAAAAAATTTGAATTTTTAAAATATAATTTAATTTTTCAAATGTAAACGGTGTAGAGATGATGTGTTATTTATCTGCCCGTACTTCTTTAATGGCAGCAGTATAAAACACAGCTGTGAGTTATGAAACCATTTGAAGAGTGCATATGCGTGGTGGAATGGGGTCAGTTTTATTTATTTTATATTCCAAATTCTACGCTCTTAGCTTGCTGTTACTCTACAACTCTCACTATTATTTAGAGCGTGAGTTCACACAATGAGTTTCAGATCTCCAAGATCAGACTTGGGTCCGAAGACCACCCTTTATGTCACTGGTTTCGAAAAAGGTATCACCGCTAAGACATTGGCTGCAGCGTTCGAACCGTAAGTATGACTGTCCTTTATTTCAGTTGCTGCGTGGGATTTTTGTGGATATCATCATATAGTGTTTTCATTACAATTTCCGATTCAGTTTCATATTTTCAATAATCAAATCTGTTCAGCCAGTTGTATATTCCATAGCTTTCCTTTTCGTGATGTGCCGAGCTTTGTTTCAGGAGGTACCGGCATTTATGCTTTGTACGAATATTACAGCTGGAAATAATCTACGTCATAGTCGTATCTTCACCATCTCACTATCTCTGGTTCTTGAGTTCAATAGATTTTGCAAGAGTTGTCCAATAATCATCACACCCAATTCATAATTGTGTCATCCAGTATTTCACCCGTCATTTGTGTCACACTCAGCAACCACTGTCACCTCCCATTCCCCCACCCCATTTTCCAAAGTTCCATTAAAACTAACTATTTCACACTGTGGTCCATATCCACGATAGAATTTCATCCAGATTCGGAGATTTAGCTCAGGTCAACGTCCTACCTCCAAGAACGTCTGATGGTCAACAGTACGGTTTCGTTGCCTTTAGAAGAATTGAAGATATGGAGAAGGTTTTAGATGATGCTGAAAATGGTGTCATAATTGCCACCGAATATGCGATTGATGCTTCTAAAGGATTAATCTGTGAAAGGGCAAGAAAGCTCCCTGTCTCTCAAAGACAGAGATACGATGACAGAGGATATGGTAGAAGGGATTACGGTAGATACGATGATAGAAGATCAAGAGACTATGGTAGGTATGATGATAGAAGGGGGAGATATGATGATAGAAGGAGAAGATATGACGACAGAAGGCACGATGATCGGAGATATAGTGACAGAGGGTACGACGATGATCGGAGATATGATGACAGAAGGCACGATGATGATCGGAGAAATGATGACAGAAGAAGATACGATGATGACAGAAGAACGCATGTGGAAGGGAGCTTTCTTCAGGAAGAAAGAACTACACCATTGAGAAATAGAAGAGATTCGTTTGACGACAGATCAAGATCCCCTGCTGGTGGGAATAGATCTAGAGAAAACGATGTCAACTACGATAAAATGGTGAGGGATGATTATGTAAGAGATAGATCTCCTCTTAGGGATTGAATGATGTAAAAGAACCGGCAAAATTAAAAAAAAAGAAAGTGTGCAAATGCTTTTGTTGACGTGTTGTTTGTATTAGTGATTAGTTAGTTTCATTGCTCTCTAAAAAAATTGAATATATATAGGTAAATCTACAAAATGTACCAAGTCCACTCGAAACCACGGCGTATTAATCGCTTAAGAAATAAGCCTATATTTATGTTATATACAAATAAAGCCTGAAAATTAGATAAAGATTAAGAAGAAAACAAAGTAAAAGAAAAGCAAACGAACATACAAAAATAATAAAAAGGGGGTGGTATCATTCTTATACTATATGGGCGCATTCAGAGGTGAACTGTCCTAAACTTGTGATGTAATTCATTACATGAAGATGCAAGTTAATACTCGCAGCTGATAGTTTATTTAAAATCACAATCTATCTGAATGATATGCATTCCTTTTATTCTTCTCTTTCAAGCAGACAATTGTTGCTAAATCTTTTTATTCGCTTTCTATTTTAGCAGGCCAATTACAAATTGACTAATTTGGAGCATCACCAAGAACTTTTTTAGGCGCCAAAGTTGAAAATAAAATTGGTATTTTGGGTTATTTTGATGCATATTCTTGCATATATAGTTACCCTAGGTAATTGTGTTCTTTTTATGCATCCTGTACCCCTCTAGAAGCCCCTCAGTGCACTGCAATTCCTAGAAACTTGACCTGAAAATGGGTCATTCTGGAAACCGAGTATAAGCAATATGTCATTCTGAAGTGCCTGCCTCGAATAGTGGTAGTTTCGATTTTCGGTTCGAGAAAATAAAAATGAATTATTGTTTTAGGAGTCCAAAGTTGAAAATTTTGGTATTTTGGGCCATTTTGATGGAAATGGTGCATATTCTTGCATGATCCCGTATATAGAGTTATCCTAGGTAACTGTGCCCTTTAATGCATTCTGTACCCCTCTAGAAGCCCCTCAGTGCACTGCAATTCCTAGAGACTTGACCTGAAAATGGGTCATTCTGGAAATCCAGTATAAGCAATATACCGTTCAATATTATGCATCAGAAATAGTGGTGAAACCCATTTTCAGTTTGAGAAAATACAAATTCAAACAACGGTTTTAAGCACCCAAAGTTGAAATTTTTGGTATTTTAAGATAAAAAATGGTGCATGTTCTTGCATAATCTCTCACAAACCATAATCCTAAATATGAATACGCTTCTTTTGCATAATCCACTTTCTTCTTTGGAAATGTTCATCACAAGAATTTAGAAACCTTAATAGCAATGTTCTAGACTTTTTGAGAGAAGTGATTTAATCTTATTGTGTTTTCTGATCGCCTCTTCTTTGATTATTAGCCAGCCAGGTTGTTCATACATAATAACATATGATAATTAAGTTAATTTGATCAAATACAAGTGTTAACCAAAATATGTGGTAAAACAGGGTGAAACGGGCAATCGATATCCAGCGAGGCTGGCATGTAACACTCTCCCTCCGAATTAACTTCCCTTTTTTGAAGCCCCCTGTTTGCGACTGTAAATATACGTGCACGTCTATATCTATGGGCTTTCTCAAATATGCATCCTCTGAAGCATGCACAACCATTGGAATTCTATCAACATCAGTCACAGCAACCTGTGCAGCAATCGAAGAAGGTCGAATAAGTGCTCACCACCAACAAACTATATATATATACTTACAACGTGATTACCCAACAAAACACTAAGCCTCCAGCTGTACCCCAAAAGAGGACCACGTACTATAAAAGTTAACTTAAAAATTAGACACCAACACCCCTGCACAGTCTGCCAAACTCCGAAGCGTGTCGACAAGAACCAAAATTCTCGCCTCTCGACAGCGCTGTCTCCCAGGTTGCTGTTGTTCACCCCTCCAAAGAGGCACATTTGAGCCCTTTACTTCAAGAATCTAACCGAAATTGAAACAGATTTACCGCAACAGCCCTCATTTCACAAAGACAGTCCAACTTTTACCACTTATATTACCCGCTTACACAGCTTTCCTTGAAATATACACAACTTTCCTTGTGTGCGTTGTTTTTCCAACAAAAAAAAAAACAGAGCGACACACGAAATTTTTGAACACACCACAAAAATTATAGAGTTGACCATAGAGGCTACTAAATAGTACACTCTTAGAAGCCTTTCGACCTTAGTGAAAATGGACGGAATTTTATCCATTGAATCTGCCAAAGATTCAAAACAAGGATTTATCAGTGGGATGTTAGATGAGAACGATATTTTGGATGAGTTTTTGGACACTAGATTATATGACCAGCCCTTCACCACCGATCCAGAGAAACAACAACAGCTTCACTCTCATCAGCAGCAAGAGCAGCAACATAAGCATACCCGTGAATTACAATTGATTCAAGATGAACTTGATCGAATGGAGGTCGACAGTTCTCTGCAATATAATGATAACAACGAATTTATTTACGGTGATGATTCATCGATAGTTCCTCAGACTTCAAATTCCATTAATCAACAACAGTTACAAATAGATCACGAACTTCAAATGTTTATCAAAAATGAAGATGAAAAGGAAACTGTAAAGTTTGATGAAAATCTCAAAGAAGATTTCAGTAAGATGGTTTATGACAATACGATTCAATCAGAAGAGTTTGAAAGGTTTGATGCATCAAGAGACGAATTGATGAAGTTAAAGTTTGGAGGAAGCAACAAGTCAAATGATGATACATCTAATCCTTCTTTAACCACCGATCTAAGAACTGACTCGTTTGATGTAACCACCAGCTCTTTACCCTCGGAATATACAGACAACAATGTCAAAGATGAAGATCTCATGTACCATTTGGAAGTAAAAGATTTACCTTCATTTTCAAGAGTTGAAACTCAGATGAAGTTACAATTGACTGTTTCCCCAGCTCCACCTCAGTTTTTACTTCATCTACCTAGAGATACGATTGCTAAACCGAAATTAACCTTAGAAAATAGTACCATACCAGATAGTGTCAAACCACATATGCTATTTTTAGATACCTACGTTGTTGGTACCGCATCAAATTATGGCTCGAAAGGTTCTCCAGATAATACATTGTCACCGAATGCATCGAATGAAGAAAACAACAAATTAAGATCGTGTAACGTTTGTAAGCGTTGCATGAGAAGAGAATTGAAAAGAGCATCAAGAAGAAAAACTGGTGTTGCCGAAGACTTTGTCAACTGGAATTTAAATATTCCAAGAAGGGCCATTATTTTCAACTGTAAGGAAGTCATGTCATTCCCAAGACCAACTGGTAGCACTTCATCTCAGAAGACCATTGAATTATTGTCCAGAATTATTTGTTACTGTAGACATCATCAAGAACCGAGGGGTTTCCGTATCATGATTGTCTTAAAGGATCACAATGACAAAATTATAGGTAAGACTCTGACAGCACCTATCATGATTATGGATAGAAAGAAGTCTCTGAAAAATGGAGAAAGCAGTGCGGGAGAACAACATTCGCAAACCAATTCACAAGTGCAATCGCCCGATTATCCTATGAACCCATCGACAGCTTCAGACTCAGCAAAGCTATTACATGCACCTCGTCTGAAAGCATTGTCTCCTCATTCAGTTGATGAATCGTCGAGTGAGTTCACAAGTGCAAGTATGAATACCATGGATTCGGCCCCAACAAGCACAAATACATTGATAGGTCATGCAATGGACGACGCTAGTAGGGCTTTAAAACGACAAAAGAGACCTTGGTCACCTCAAGATAGCTCTTCGGGAACATATTATGATAGTGTATTGCAACAGAGAGGTATGATCAATGGTTCGTTAGCTTCAAGGCAGAATTCAGTGTCGTCGACTGTGAGTAAAAAAGATGCTGTGTCTCCAGTGAGTTCTGACAATTTATCACCTCAGAATAACTTTGGCACCTCCTCTGGTACAAGCGTCTTTTCAACTACTCCTGAAAAGAAGCCATTTGCTTCATTATCGACGTCTACTCAGGGTTCCATAACGCCAGCTAATAGCCAGACGCCGCAGGCTTCAACCAAGTCTCTACCACCCCAAAACACACCAACTATTCAAAGAATTATACCCGCTCAAGGTCCAATTAGAGGTGGTGTTGAAGTTACTCTTTTGGGTTGTAACTTCCGTCCTGGATTATCTGTGAAGTTTGGTGCTAGCATGGCTCTAGCTACCCACTGTTGGTCGGACTCTACAATTGTGACATACTTGCCACCAGCTTCTCAAGCAGGTCCTGTGCTGGTTACTTTTGAAGATGTTACTAAAGGTTCTAAGGACAGCGTGTTAAATTCCTCGTCTCACCAGATCTTCACATATACCGATGACTCGGATAGACAGTTGATTGAACTAGCGTTACAGATTGTCGGTTTGAAGATGAACGGTAAGTTGGAGGACGCGAAGAATATTGCAAAGAGAATCATTGGCAACAACAACAACAACAACAACGGCCAAAATCAGAATCAGTCATCACAACAAGAGCAGTCGCAACAATCCCAAAAGGAACCATCGACTTCCTCAGTGGATGATAATGAAATGTCACAAAATTATAGCAGTTGGATAGAGCAAGCCACTTTGAAGATGAAGGAATTGTCAAAGACTTCTCTCAACCACGAAGAGATTTTACTTAAATTTTTATCTATGTTATCGTTGCCTAACTCTCCAATTATTGCACCAAACTGGGCTATTTGTACTTTAGAAGGTCAGACCATGCTACACCTCGCGTGTGTTAGAGGTTACTATGATCTGTGCAAGTTTTTGATCAAGAACGGTTCTAAGATCGATTTTAGAGATTCTAACAACTTCACTCCATTGCATTTCGCTCTTGTAAATGGACATCGCGAGATTATCAAACTATTGGTCAAGTACGGTGCTAACGCAGCAATGAAGTTCAGTAGCGGTGTTACCTTAGTGGATATCTCTGATTCCAACGTTTTGGATTTAATTGCCTGTGTCGAAGCTAACTCGCATGCTGGTGTTGCAAGAAGAATGAGTAACGACTCTATCGAATCGGTGTTTGATGACGATGAACCTAGATTTATGAAGATTAACAGATCTGGTTTGAAGAGTTCTGACTTTTACAATGACGAGGATACAACAGAAAAGAACTATGATGCGTCGAGCGACGAGCATGATTATGAGGATGATAAGGATGATGAAAGATCTCTTGGTCATGAGTCTGAATTTGAAGCTGACTATGAGGATAATAACGAGGTTGATTCTTTGGACCAAGTGGATAATGAACCGCTACTGATTTCGAGTCAAGAAGATGAAACTAATTTCTCTCGACCATTGGAGGGTACTGTTGAAGATCCAGCATCCAATATAGGATTGTGGAATATGATGGCCAATGCATGGAAACGCAGACCAGAAGAACGGGGCACTATCTCTGCCGAAGAGACTTCAAGACAAGTTGAAGTGTTGCCATCATACGATGATCTATTCCCTAATTCGTCATCTTTGAGAGCTTTGATAAACTTCAGATCCCATGAAGATGATGTTGACAAAGCTGCCAAACAGCAACGGGAATCCATTTCAACGATATCGTCAACAAATCTTCAATCGTCATCATCATCTTCTTCTTCCTCATCTGTCTCTTCTCCAGAAGTTGTAATTTCCTTGAAGTCGTCACCAAAGACCATTAATTCAGATACTAGATTACTATTCTTCTGGTTCCCATTCATGTTGTTCCTATCATTGGTTTTGATAGCTAATCAGTTCAGTTTAATTGATAGTGATTCATTCAGTACGTTCTCCACGATTGTTGAAAACTTCAGAACATTTGTTGGTGAACTTATGTTAGGTAAGCACCGTTTGAGTGGTTTGTACGATAACCTCAATTACGGTAGAGAGAGGATGAACAATTTGCTGAATGACGTGAATGATGTTGTTTTAACTGCTGTTGCAGGCCGTTAGTTTTGAGCAGTTGCGTTGCCTTTTTTGAACTATATGACTTAGTTGCTTGAGATGAGTTGTCGATATTTTATTTATTGGATGTTTTTTTATGTTTAATTTTTTGGTTTTTCAGGTTATATAGGTTGCGTTCTGTTATTTGTATCTTCAATATTTATTTATTGTTAATAAGTTGTTCTGTAACAGGTATATATATATATCTGGGGTAGAATTCCGCAAGGGCCAACTCCAACTCCAACTCCAACTCCAAAGTGCAAGAAGATCTGCCCAAAAGGCGACGGCACGACGCGACGGTGACCAAAGCCCTGCTTATGTAACAGCAGCAGTAATGCCCCATTTGACCGGCATGCGTGAAACCCCAGGAAGCGGAAGCGAGAGCAGATCGAGTGACACCACCGTGGGGTCTTGCTAGATCTGCTTTGTTCAACATGCCGTTCGCTTTTCCTTGATGGTGCTGTGTTTTTTGCACCGGCTGTGCATCTGCTGTATATATACCGTCCCCTACTTTGCAGTGAGGTGTTTTGTATTGGGCTGTTTCGTAGTCTGTCAGACCAGCTACTCAAACTTGTATTCAAATTATAGTCACCCCCCGAGAGCCCACAAGCCGCTGAACGTTGTTACATTTTACTTTTTTTCCGTACAGACAAACAAGCAGATAGGACGGAGCACCGAGACAAAACTTGGATCACACAACACACCCACATTTTGCTTATTGATTAATCCTTTTCTGTTTCAGTAATAGAGGATAACCCCAAAAGGATCCTATTGAACTGTCTTTTTTCTTTCTTTTTGCCATGACTAAGTGGAAGCTTACACAAGCTTTGAGAGATCAGATCTACAAGTATGCTAGGATTCCACAAACGGGAGTGTCGCTACGACAGATGGTGCAATTTGGACCAAGGCCTTCAGCAGGCACATTATTTCACGCCAACCAGTTTGCCGTCGAGGAACTTCCAATACGGCTGAGTCACAGGGTGAAAGAGTTGGAAGAGTTACCTTTTGGATTGAACAAAGATCCATCGATCCAGTTGGTGCGTGATTGGTACGCACAATCTTTCGATGAGTTGACCTCGTTGCGCAAACCTAAGATCGATGACGAACTTCGGAAGATCTTGTACGATAGTCCGAAGATAGAGCCGTATGCTCCAAATCAAGATATACAAAGACCCTATGTATTCGAAGACGATGGAATAGTGATCAACAGGAAGAGGCTTCACCATTCGGTGGATCCTAATACGGTGAACAACCTTGGTTCCCCACACTTAGGAACCAAGAAGACGTATTTCGTGGCAACACCAAGGGATATCACGTATCCAAATGAAGTTCATAGTTATAATAAACTGGTTACTGATGTTCTGATGAAGATTAAAAAGAGACACGATGCAACAGTGAGCACCATTGCAAGTGGTGTACAAAATTGGAAAAGATCGAACAACCATGCCTACTTGGACAACTCAATAAATCAATTTCTCGATCGGTTCTACATGTCTCGTATTGGAATCCGTATGTTGATCGGTCAAACCATAGCTATCAACCAACAGTACAGGGGAAATATGACGAATGACGATTACGTTGGAATAATATGTTTAAACACCAACGTGATGGAAGTGGCACAGGATGCCATCGATGCTGCGAGATTCGCATGTGAAGAGCATTACAACATCATGGAGGCTCCAAAAGTGTTGTTGTACGCTCCAACAGATTTGCATTTCATGTACGTGCCAGGACACTTAGTTCACATGCTATTTGAAACGTTGAAGAACTCGTTGAGAGCCACCATTGAACATCACATGAAGTTGCATCCAAATGTTGACATTGAAGATATCGATTATCCACCACTTAAAGTCATCGTCGCCGAAGGAGAAGAAGATATCACGATCAAAGTGTCAGATGAAGGAGGAGGTGTTCCAAGATCAACTATGCCTTTGATCTGGACGTATTTCTACACATCTGCAGATAAAGTACAGGAGTTGCATGATGACCTGAGGTTAGGTGGTGTAAGCAAGCCTCCATTTATGGGGTTGGGTGTTGGGTTGCCACATAGTAGGCTATATGCTAGATACTTCAGTGGTGATTTGAAGATGATCAGCATGGAAGGTTATGGTACTGATGTTTATTTGCATTTGAATAGATTGAGTAGCTCCAGCGAGCCATTGCAGTAGTGGGAGGTTTTTAATATGAAGTATATTTAATGCGTTATGTATATATAGCTTAGTCTACAGTTTTGTTTTTCATTATCAAATGGTCTGTATATATGTAAGAATTTGTACTTCTGTATTTGATTTAAAAGTAAGTGGTGCATCCTGTGATTTAAAAATGGAAAGCAAAAAGATGTGTGTGTGCGGTTAATTCATGGCAGTGTGCGCGGTGTGGATTTTCAGGTGGGGTTGTAACTTGTGGGGTGGAAGACACACGTTGATCAAGTTGAAGTGATAGTTCTCTTGAATTTAAAGATAGGCGCAACTGCTAGGGGAAATAGATAACATAGATTCACTTATAGACGATGAAATGCTGACCAGCCATCACAGTCGATCACGATGCTGCCCACTGCTGCTGGTATCCAGTGTGCACAAAGTATATGTGTCGCAATTTCTCCCCAGGACCAGGAGCGGATTTCAAGTCAAACGAAACATGTTTTCTTCTTCTATGAATTCACTGAAGAATCACAAACCAGCTGTTGAAGATTCGAGTATCAAATTGAATGGAGATAGAATCCTCGTTAATGAAGAATTGATCAACTTATTTGGGTTTCAAATCCCCGCAGGTGGATCACCGACTGACAAGCATACAAGAGATGAGGTTTTAGCTGAATTAGAATCAGATGTTATATGGGGAACATTTGACAGGCTATCATCCGAATTCATACCCACTGACTTCAAAACAAGGAAGCAAACTTTAAAGCAAGAATTAGGGGAGCACAACAATACAAACGGAAAAGCGGTGACCAACAACCATGTTGATGATACAGATGAAGAACACACACAACAAATAAATGACGTAATTGATAGATTTAACAGTATGATTAAACGTACTCGAAATGCTGATGTGCAGATAGAAGATGGCACGGACTTACTCTTGCAAAAATTTAAGAAATGCATTAATCCTGATGATTATCAAGTACCTTTGGAACCAACCAATAGGCATTACAAAGAATGTCTAAGATTCAAGCCCATAGAAATGAAATTACCTGAATTCCCACATTCTAATTTGAACAAAGAGACTTTCAACAAATACGTCGATTCTCTAGTTAGTTACACGCACGATACCCATACTTCAAAGGAAGAAATATCCAGACTCTTAGTTGGGATCTTGTTACAATCTGCAAGATTTGAGTTTTTACTCACTACAGAGACGATCAACTTGATGATTGGGTTTTTCATTCGTTGTAATCGATTAAATTTGGTCAATTTGGCTATTGAAAAGTTGGAAGATGTTTGTAATTACACTCCTAGCGTACAAACATTCAATTTGATACTTATTGGCATTCATGAGTCTTACAAGAGAAGTGACTTTAGATCACCTATATTTTTTAATAGATTGGGGTACGTTGCAGCAAATGTGCTTGAAACCATGGAACAATTGAAGATACAGCCTAACAATTCAACTTTTTTGATCATGTACGATCTATTAAAGGGCAACAACCATTTGAAATTGGAACTATTGAAATTGATGATGAGCTATGGGGCATGCTTAAATTACATACTCGTTGAAGTATCAAGAAACTTGTTCAATATTTTTATAGAAACGCCTCCGAGTCCAGAGAATACTTCAATTACCAAGATAGATACAATCGATGAGATGAAGTGCTTGTTGAACGATTTGGGTATCTTGCAAAAAGTGACCAAATCGGGCAAATTTGTAGATCAGCGAATCTTTGAATCGATAGTAGATGCTCTGTTGTTTGATCAGAATGATGTTATCAGGGCTTTTGAATTCATCAACAGGGAGAAATCCAAAATCAATACTAGAACAGTCTCTAGTTTTGTACAGTTCTTCATATGCAACGGTAGAAACGAGATATGGAACAGCATAGCGTGTATAAATTACTTCAAGGATCGTTTTGAAACACAGATAGAGAATGATTCCTTGAAATTCAAGGCGCTTGTGATCCATCCATTATTATCGACGTTCGACAGCCTCCCGTTTGGAGGATCCACAGCAAACTTGAAATCACATGGTAGCACAAAAATGGATGCTGAATCTCTTGCCAATTACCTCCAACTGTACAAGAATCTCCTCAAACAAAGTGGGTATAACGGCACGATATACAGAGACATCCAGCTGACAAGATATCAGGGCGTCAATGGTCTCCCGTTGTTCCGAAGAGATGATTACAAATCACTGGTCAATATAATCTCTAGAAATGCAGATCCTTCTCTAGCAAGATCCAAAATTAAGTGCATAACTAAGCAATTGAATGAGAAAGAAATTGAGTTTGGAGACACTGTCATGGATATTACGTGGGATGTTGATGAGGAGAGTGGGATGCCACTGATCGAAACCTACAACGAGGTGTTTCGGAGCAAGGCAAAGAGACTGGGATACCAAATGACGTGAATTACAGTACAATATATAAGGGCATCTAATTTATGTACATAACCATGAATAATTATGTATATATTTTTCCACATACCCGGCAATTAAATCACCGTATCCGCTACGTCAAATTGTATGTATTGTGCAGACAGGTCTCAAGTTTTTTGTCGAAAAGTACCAGCTTTTCCTATAGAAACGGCTCAATTACGTAAAAACTGGGGTTTGTATGTAAGCACAGCCTTCTCGCTAATAGAGCTGTCTCGTGTACCAAAGAATCGACTTTTCATCTAAGTTTGGCTCTTTCCTCTATCAACTGTCTTTACGGGTATGAACTAATCTTATCTATATATTAATATATAGAGATAGACAGTTGTTACATAAAAAGTCAGTTTTTTGACCGAAAGTCAGTTGAATGAAAAAATGCTGGTTCTTATACACAAAGACGGTTGTTCCAGAGAGGAGGCAGTACCTACAGGCCGGCAGTGGTTCTTACGTAATTGAGCCGTTCCTATAGGAAAAGCTGGTACTTTTCGACAAAAAAGCTTAGACCTGTCTACACTATATAACTATATACATACCCGGCAATTAAATCACCGTATCCGCCACTACAAATTATACATATAATATATATTATATATGTGACCAGCAGGAGGCAACGTGAACCGCGCGGCGGAAGTCCCGCGAGCGGCACTGCAGATTCAGACAATGAAAGAGAACATAGGAAAGATGGAGTGAGTCAAACTGTATCTTAATTTGTCATTTCTAAGCTGTTTTTTTTTTGCTCTGTGGTCTTCCATCTGTGAATTGTGTAGCACATATTATGTGTATATATATTATATATATATATCCCCTGATAGGTTCTTCTCTGTGCCTACCTTTTTCTTTGTCTATACTCTAAGCTTTGCTGCCTACGCTCTTACATTGGTGGGTTTAATATGCTTATATTGTTGCCGTTTACGTACCCCTAAATTTTTTACTGCTTTTGGCGCATCCTCATAACGCATAACACATACAGCCATGGTCCAAAGAAAGGGCTTGTCAGCAGACTCAGACGCTGAGCTGGCATCGATATCTTCCTCTTTATCGCAGGTATCCCTGAAATCGTCGGTTCACAGCTTGCACAGGGATGCTGATGACTACGTCACAACGGTAAATGCAGATCGAAGCTCGCAGTGCAATGTGAAGCTAGCAAAATCGAAATCCATTCTTTCAAAGACTTCTTCTATAATTGAGGCAATTCGAGATGACAACCTGATAACAGAAGTTCAAAATAAAGATTCGGTGGAACCGGTTCCATTCTATAATAATGAAACGGATTTGGAAGTAAAGAACCTAGCCAAAGATGCGATTCCTGACCGCACGGATGAATCGATAATATCAACAAATGAGACAAACCTTGAAAGGGTTCTCGAGGAAGCAGAACCTGATAATTTATCTTCAGAGAAGACTGTCGTTGAAGATGACGGTGAGTTCAACATTGATGATCTTACAGATCGTCCTCCAGATGGGACTTTTTGGGGATGGACAGCTGCGATTTGCGTGTGTTCTGTCAACACTTTTTCTTGGGGTGCCAATTCTGTCTTTGGTATCTACTTAAGTTACTACATTGACTCAAACTATTTTCCTGGTGCCACCATGGATCAATTTGCGTTGATTGGTGGTCTCGCCTTGGGTCTCAGCTTTATGCTTTGTAACCTAGCTGTTGTTCTCATTAAGAGATATAATTTGAAGCTGATCATGAGTATAGGGCTGATCATCCAATTTGTTTGCTACTGGTTAGCCTCTATTGCCACCACTATTACACAGTTGATCATTTTTCAGGGTTTCCTAATGGCGATCGGTTTCTCGCTGGTTGCAGGACCTTCCTTCATTATTATTCCATCATGGTTCTTGAAAAGAAGATCCGTTGCCACTGGTATAGGTGTCAGTGGTGCAGGTTTGGCTGGTATCATTTTCAGTAAACCATCTCAAAGGATTATCGACATAACTGGATCTCATAAGTGGGCTTTAAGAATGATGGCTCTAGTATGCGGTGCCATGTTGGCTATCACGATAGTCTTGATCAGACCTAGAAAGCCATTCAATTCTAAAGATACTTCGTTAATTCATGAAATTAAAAAAATTTACAATCCAAAATATTTTTTAATTAAACCCATTCTATACGTTACTGCTTGGAATTTAATTTATGGGTTTAGCTATACGATACTCTTATTCAGTTTACCATCTTTCGCTAAATCGATTGGGCTCACTTCTGAACAAGGTGCCATTGTGACAATATTACAAAGTTTGGCTCAGCTTATTGGGCGTCCAGTTCTTGGATACATATCTGATAAATGTGGAAGAGTTAATTCCACCATACTGATGACCTACTTCATCGGGCTCATCAGTGTTGTCTTTTGGTTGTTCGTTACAACGTATTCGCAGTTGGTTGCGTTTGGATTCATCTCGGGATTCTTCTTGGGCATCAACTGGGTCAATTTCACTCCATTGGCGGCCGATGTTGTTGGTGGTGGTGAACCCTTATCTTCAGCTGTCGCCTACATAACTTTTATCTGTGGGATCCCATACATTTTTGGAGAGCTCATTGGTCTACGTTTGATCAGATCCGACTCTGATAAACCGTACCTATATTGTCAAATCCTCGTTATGGCATGCTGTATGGTTTCTGCTTCCTGCTTGTTACCTTTCAGAGAATGGAAGATTAAACGAATGTTGACAGCTAGACGTAATATCATCACTAACCAATGTGGGGCCGGTCAAGAGTTGAATGAAAATGACTCAAAGAGATTAAAACGATACGAAATATTGCTTCGAGAAAACCCAGTTGGTTACATCATGAGAATGATGTATCCTATCAAGGCCTAGTTATATATTTGCCTTTTTGCATTTGTATTTATATTTATTTATTTATTTATAATAAACTACTCCAATTCTAGCTTATACTTGTGAGTTGTAAATTCTAACTTATCTGTGATGATGTAATCTTGTGCGTAACAATATTTTCAGTTTTTTTTTTCACTTGTCTTTTCTCACGTTCGCTACTTTTTGTATCGTTGGATAGTGAACCGTATAAAGAAACCTAATCTTTTCGCTGAAACTTTGCATATAAATCTAAAACAAACACAGGATAATCAAATGTCATACCTTATAAAACAATCAACACGCCGCTTATTTTCGACGACGTCGTTAAAGCTACAATCTTCTTGCAAAGAAGGCACTCCGATCAACCTCAACATATTCAAAGCAGGAAAGCCAGTGGTGGCATTAAAAGATGAAGAGTATCCAGAGTGGTTATGGACCTTATTAGATAAAGAAGGTCTACTAAATAAGTTGAAGGATGAGGATTACTTCAAATACAAGAGAAAGATGTTGAAGAAAGATAACGTTGCCAACTGTAAGTACAACAACTTCATGGAAAAGATGAAGAAATGAGGACTGTGCCGCTTTCGCTCTCTATATTACTTAGGTTCTTTATGCTATAATACTACTTTTGTAATGGGAGTTTCTGTGCTTTTACTGTGGGATTTGTTTAAAGATCTGTCAAGTCGTTCGGGCTCTTATTATTAATTCAACGAATCAAATCCGCCGTACTTTACACAATTGGTACATGGACAGTCCACTTCATTGATTCAGACAACTTGTTCTATCACCACCACTCTGTACATATATAAATACTCTTTTCTGCTAATATATTTTCAATATACAATCCAGTTTCGTAGATCAGTACTTTAAGCCCATCTCCAATCCAACATTTTATCGCTTATGTAATACATAACGCAATCGAGTATCTGTTTCCTCATCTCTGAATTGGGAAGGTGGGGGGAGGAGGGGTAAATATTGTGGAGAAGCGATCAGAGACCACTTTTTTCATTCATTTTGTATTTTTATGAGTTAGTCTTTGTTGGTTTCTCAAATAATTATAATTATAGACTACAACAACCAATCATGCTGTTTAGTTTGCGCTTGAAGTCTGTTAGGCTACAACCTTTAAACCTACGCAGGTTTAAATCATCTATTTTGGTTCCCCTACAATCCAGAATACCTTCCACTAGTGCTAAATCAAAATCTGGCAAAAGTTCATCGACTCTAGATAATTCATTAACTTTTCAGTTGTTTCTATTGGTGGGTGCAATGGGTGCCGGTTATACTCTAGGTAAAAACATCATTCTAAACGGTCCACCTGCTGATCTATTTCCGTCCCAATCAACCACAAGCTTACGAGATGTTCAATCGGCGAACTCAAAAGAGTATGCCACTTCTCCAAAGTTTAGACTTTGCATGAAGCACATTGTAGAAGATCTGAACCTTGATATTGCCTCTGATGATGGAGCAAAAAGTTGGTTCTTAAGCAAAGATCTAGCTAACTTCCTCAACCAAGGGGAAAGCTGGAAAGATACCATATTGGGTACTGGTGGTGCTGAAGCAAAATTGAATTTTGAAATACACCCAAATTCAACTGAAGCTTGTAGTGTGATAATGAAATACTGCCAAGATTATGGTGTTCCTGTATATACGGATAGTAGAGACAAAGATTATGGGTTTGGTGTTGTACTCAAGTTTGATGAAATGAGTGAGTTTTTTTATAGTTCCCCGGATGAGCTACTGACCGTTCAAACAGGCTGTTTTGAAAACAAAAATTTTCACCAAGAATTGAAGGAAAGAAACATTTTTATGTCAAAAGGTTCCTCTTTGTATACCATTCTCGGTAATTTTGGTTTACAATTGGAAACGTCTATAGATACGTTTACGATTGGAAATCACGGCATTGTTGATAAATCCATTGTGAAAGAGTTAACCATGGTGTTGCCAGATGGCAAGGTGATAACTCTAAATCCAAATCTAGATGAAGATAGAGCCATTTATGATATGTTATCATCGCTGGATCAATCGTTGGGATTGATTACAGAGATTAAATTGAAGCCACCTACTCCACATCCAGCAAAGTTGGCAGTGATAGGGATCAAAGAATTAACAGAATTTAATGGTTTTGTGAAAAGACTTCTATCCAACGTAGATAGTCAGTTGCAGATCAGTTTCATCGATAATTTAAACTGTGAGAAGCTGTCAAACTTATTTGGAAATTACGAATCCTACGGTTTTATTGAATTAGATGAGGGTGATCCGTTAACTAGCAAAGTTATCAAATATATATCCAAGGAGAAAACCGATCTCAATATCAAGTTGTACAACGTTCACGATCTCATGGGTTTATCCTCAAAATTGAGTGGAGTAGATTCAATTGAATGGTATTGGAAATCTCCCACATTGAAAGACAAAAGTGAGAAGAGAGAGATCAGTTTTATACTGGCGATGGATCTCTTAAACGACGATCTACAAGCGTTCTATATGTCGTCACCAAAAGAGCATGCAATCGAAGTAGAAAAGGAAGAAGATGGTTCCGAAAACAAGCAACTCCAAACAAAAAGGGATCTCATTAGAAGGTTGAAACTGAGCTTGGACCCAGCAAGAGTCTTGAACCCCAACCGTACCATACTGGTTGATGCTGTTACTAAATAAGTAGATCCATAATGTATATAAGATAAGGCTAAGTTAAATTATTGTAATATATATAACGTACTATATATTATATCGATGCATTGCATGCTAGCTGTATTATATAACTGGTTATATAATATATTATATAAGCACATCGCACACGCCTCTACACCAGCACGACCACAAAAATATAAGTTTTAATTTAAAAATTAAAAATTGATTGTTGCAAAATGGCAATTAAAGCAGACAGCCGAATTTTTCTAGAAGATTCCACAGCTGCCCTCCTCAAAAACCCAATCTCTCTCTCTTCAAAATCTTTAAAGGGTAAAAAATAAAAAATACCAAAAAAAAAAGGATAAACAGCATCTTCCATACAAACAGAGCTGAAAGCAGACACGTTGCCAGAAAACCCATAAAAGCCAGCAATCAGCTTCCCTCCACACATTCCACCACTCCAATCGACTGGCATCACCTCATTTATTCTCCACTCCACATCGCTCGTATTAAGCAAGCGCCGGCACTTTCCCCGTAGTTCAACGCCCTGGAGCCTTTTTTTTTGCTTTTCAGTGCACGCTTACGATATCGTGATTCTAATTTACCCAATTTATAAGCTTGTGTTGGCCAACAATTTGCCTGTCATCACCAGTTTCAATATCATTTTTTCTTTATTTGATCGGTTCTCGGTGATTTGTGTCTCCGGTCTCTGCTTATTGTCTTATTGGCACTGACTGTCAACCCATATTAATTTTCAAACGTTTTACGTAGGGTACCTGATTGTTAAAACTCGGTGTTCAACTGCATCCCCCCAAACTAATTCATCCGGTTCAACAGTTGTTATATACATTCTATTATACTTGATTGGTATAAGTCACCATTTTAATCATCATCAGTTAGCTATGACGAATATTCCGGACTCCAATGGTTCTTACACTAGCAATAGTAGCAATCAAGCTGTTGACCCAAGTGTCGTAATAGACCCTTCTTATGTTGTTGCACCAGATTTGTCGACACCACAGGTCATTTCAAACCACTCGTACCCTTTCCCAACATCGGATGTGCCTTCTATAACTGAACTTTTACCAAATGACGAACTTCTGACTCAGAGTCCACTTGTGACATCACCGTTATCTTTAAGTGGACCCGCTGCGATGGCTCAACAACCAATAGTGATTACTCCTGATTCCCAACAGTTGACAACCTATAAGAACGGAACGTTGTCGAGGTACAATAGCAACATCGGTTCTATTCCCAAACAGTCTTCAGCGCAATCACGCCAACCCCAATACTATGAACCCTCAATAAGTACAACATCAATAAGTACAATAATTCCAAATGGTGAAAATAAATCGATTACAGCTGCAGCTTTGAAAAAACCTAAACTGAAAAAGATTACCAATGCACCTTCTGTGCCTCAGAAGAGACCCGCTTTTGTCATGAAATTGTGGAACATGGTGAACGATGACTCAAATGGGAAGTTCATATCTTGGCTTCCTAACGGTGAAGCCTTCCAAGTCAGTGATCGTGAAGGTTTCATGAAATATGTCTTGCCTAAATATTTCAAGCATAATAATTTTGCATCATTCGTTAGACAATTAAACATGTACGGTTGGCATAAGATTCAAGATGTAACGTCTGGATCGATGGTCCAAAACGATGAAATTCAACAGTTCGAAAACCCTAACTTCATTAGAGACAAAGAAGAATTGTTGGATAACATTGTGAGAAATAAATCGAGCAAAGATGGTGCTGATGATGAACTGGACATTAATGTGTTGGTTATGGAATTGGAGAATATGAAACAAAAGCAAAGGATGATTGCAGATGATCTAAGAAGAGTGGTTCAAGATAACGAGTTGCTTTGGAAAGAAAACTTTCTCGCTAGAGAAAGGCACAAGGCGCAATCCGATACTTTGGATAAGATTCTCAGATTTTTGGCTACTTTGTATGGCAATGGTTCTTCTAAATTTTTGGAGAACGTTCCAAATGATGTCATGGACTTGGCACCTAGACAGCGTTCACAACAACAGCAGCAGCAGCAGCAGCAACGTCAACAACAACAACAACAACAACAGCAGCAGCAGCAGCAGCAGCCAATTATGCGCCAGCATCAACCACAACAACAGCAACAACAAAATCTTAAACAACCACAACAACAGCAAAACTCTCAACAGACTCAACATCAGCAGCAACCGCAACCGCAGTCGGATCAGCAACAACCAAATGGTTTTGATATGCTCTATGGCTACCAACCACAATCTCCAAACAATAACTACAGTAGATTAATGTTGATGGATACTGCACATAACGGTTCGGTTTCTTCTAGGATTTCTCAATTGGACAGCGATAGCACTAGTCCGGTGATGGTTAAAACGGCTAGTGACGTTAACGAGTCGCCAATTCAAGAAATCCGCAGAGGTCCAGAGAATAGAAACTCTGATCTGTTCGATAATTCAGGTAGCAGCGGAGCAGGTGGATCTACAAACACTCCTATCAATAACTACCCAAACCTGCATCAGTTGCTCCCATTTCAGCAATCTTTACAAGTTATTCATTCCCCTTCCATGGCCAATTCACCAAGATCATACTTTTCTGAACTAAACCAACCGTACGGAACTGCTCCAGTGCAGCAACAACAGCAACAATCTGGTACTACTCAGATGCAGTCTCCAGCTCTCGCACAATCACACGTTCAACTTCCGTCGCAACCTCAAACTCCTTCTTCGGAAGAACTCATTGGAAACATCAACGACCAGCTAAATAAACAGCAAAGTTCATTCAAGCAAATAAACGATTGGATCAATAGGTTGACAAACGGAATGTCGCGTAATTCCGATGAACTAAATCAAGGTCAAACACCAACAAATATTGATGATTTCAAAGTTGACGACTTCCTGATTCCACAAACCCCGGATATTGTGTCCTTGGGCAACCCCAACAACAGCAGTAACACCTCAGACCCAACAACAGGCGTCAGCAATAGATTTGATGAAGTTTATGACGATCCAACGTATCAAAGTTCAGCTAGTTCTGCTGTGACGGGATCCGGGTCTACCCCTTTGGTTGTAACGGCTAGAAATAATTTTGACGAAGATTCAAAGAAGAGAGGCGCAAGCGTTACTGACATATCTGATATCCCTGTTGACACTATCACTCCTGATGAAATACTGGGCTCTACTAATAGAAAGAGGGCTAAATATTAATCTTCACTACTCGATTTTGTCTATACACTCAAATTGTTCAACTAATAATGTTTTACGTATTTTATGGGTCTCATTGTTTTTTTTTCTGTTAATTTTTAATTTATGATATTTCTAATTTGTGTGTTTCTTTTTTTTCCCTTCCCTCTTTCATGTTTTGCTTTTTTGGTCCTCAAACATTTTTTAACGTACTGTCTCACTTTTAATAGTTTTAGAATATGAAACCTGGACTGGTACCGTTATGTATATATACACAAAAATCTATATAATCGTATGGTGTTTAATTAAAATAAGAAAATATTCATCAATCGTGAAACGTCGTCTTTCCTGTACCAAAATCATTTTAAAAGATCAGCAGGATTCAACTTCGCAGATGATCTTTCCTGAAGAGCAAGCAATCTAGCAGATTCGACAAACTCTGTGCTGTTCTCCTCAAGGTTCAACTTCATTTCATCTCCTTCCCATTTCAACTTCTCGATCAACATCTCCAAAAACTCCGTATCGGAAGCTGTACATGCATAAGGATCAAAATTATCAACCCCGTTTGCTCTGGCTAAGTCCTTCAACAGGCCAATCAACGACAAATTGGCACCTTCTCTTGACTTCTCTATCTCGTGAACCATTGCCCTCGTCAGGCTATCCCAATTCTCAAACATCTTACATTGGCTTAAATACTTGTTCGTCAATCCCAACGATAAACTGAACCTGGATTGTGTGCCCGTCAATTCGACAAACTTATTATACATAGCAAAACAGTTGTGTACCTGGTTTCTTTCTATAAAGTACTGCGCGAAAATAAGGAAGGATGTAATGTTCAACTTAGCAGGAGAACTTTGATCTAAATGATACCTTTTCGCTGTATCCCATGCTCCAAGAACGGAGCCGTTGTATAGTTGGTTGACGATCATGTTGTTCAAATAAAAGCTTGTTAGCTTATCAGCGACGACGCTGTGCTCCTTCAAATAATCGTTGAACTCTTTGACGGTAAAATATTGGGCTAGGCAACTGCTAGAAGAGTGAAGAATAGGGAGATGTGAAACCCCACGGCTTGTCATCAATTTCAAAGCTAGGATCTTGGAATCTTGACTGTTCAAAATCTTGAAAACGTGGTAGAAGGTATTGTCATTGGCTTTCATTCCGGATTCCTTTAAACTTTCTAGTCGTTCAATACGATGCTTCAATTGAACAGTACCTCTATTGAATCCTAGTCTCAAATTTTCAAAATCGATATCGTTCGCAAAACTGGTGTTGGCAACCATAGTCTCCAATATTTTTGAAGTTCTGAAAAACTGATTATTGTGCTGGAAATAGGCAACCACGTACAAGTACGTTTGCCTCGTAAGAATATCAGGCACATTATCAACAACTGTCAAGATGGAATCTTCTACGATGTTTCTCAAAGAATCGCTGAACCTGAACCTCGTCAAACTTTTCAGATAGTTGTTCATCGCTTGTGGTGTAGCACTCGTTGGTATAACAGGTAGGAGCGGCCGTGTAGGTAACTCTGAGTACTCTGTATATTCCACGGATGATCTACTCACAGGATTAGACGATATCGAGCTAAGTAATTCAACTATCTTCTTTGAATGGTCCTGTCTGACGAGTCGATGCGATGTCTGCGATTCATCAAATGTAAGTGCTTTGGTTGTTAACGGTATGCTTATGTCACTCCTCAAAGTAGTAGATCCCGAGAATGCCCTGGCACTAAAAGCCCATAACCGTACTCTACGCATGCAACGCATTCAAAAAATTACCTTTCCAATCGCCTCCTGTACCTGGAGTCTCTTCGATTGTGGAAAACTATCAGACCTTGCTTTCAAACAAAACCATCATAAATAATAAAGTCAAATAAACTGAACTGAAAATTCCTGACGGCAACCGCAGTGCACCGCCCTGAAATGAGATGAGATCGACCGATCGAGGTGGAACCTCAGCCTCAGCCTCAGCTTGTCTCCATGCATGCAGTTATTTTTAATCCATTTTGGCCTCACATCTCGGTTTGTGCCATTTTTGTCTGTCACCCGTTGTCAGTTTAGTGTTGCAAATTGCCTTCAGCATGAATCAATTTGAGGACAATCAGAATCTGAAATTCAGAACAAAAACCATCAACTGGGTCGATTCCTTTGGGAACTTCCACATGAACAACATCTTGTTGCAGAACAAAAATGGCCCTTGCTTTATCATATCGTTTATCAATACCTTGATCCTCTCCAAAGAATTAGATGGTCTCGACGAATGGAATACCGTAGCTCCTCGATCCAAGAGATCGTCTCCAAATCTAAACAAGATTGAAGCTGCTACGAAGTTGAAGGATTCCGATTTGACCCCTCTGAAAGAGCTGCTACTGCATAAGGAGGTGTCTTTCGATTCCATCCTAAATGAGCTCACCACTCTTATGCTATTATTGAATAGCAGCGATAAATTTGAAACTGTTGACATTGGGGGAATTCTCAATGTTCTACCACACTTGAGTTCTGGTCTCAACGTTAATTTGAAATTGAACAACCAGGAAATCGATGATTTTGAAGAGCAATCCGATAGTATAAATAGCCTACTGAGTCTATTTGGTTTGAAGATTGTTCACGGATTTGTTTTTAATGACGAAGATTTTTTGAACGACTCGGAATTAGATTCTTTTGACAAATGCCAGGATTATTTGATATCCACTATTGACACCTTCAATTCAAAGTACAACATTAATATAGAAACTTCGGATATAACTGCTCTGGAAATTGAAGATGAATCCGACAAAACCAAATTGGCAAAATACATCAAATTGAATACTTTCTTGAATGATAACAGGACTCAATTAACTACAAGAGGATTAGAAAACTTACAAAGGGACCAATATATACTCACGAACAACTCTTTTCTGATTTTCTTCAGAAACGACCATTTCAACACTATCTACAAAGTGGGCAACAAGTTGTATTTGTTAGCCAACGATGAAGGTTATGAAAATACCGATCAGATTGTTTGGGAAGAGTTAGGTTCGATTGGCGGTCGGCAGAACGAGTTATTGACAGGCTTCTTCGAAACTCCCAAACTCGCTAAGCAAGTAGATGACCAGCATGGCAAGAATCCTGCTGCCACTACTGCTGGAAACATCGATTATTCTGACTTTACATTTGATGGAGAAAATGACAAGCTAATACAAGGTGATCCGTTTGCGATGGATGTCACGCCGGATGCCGATGCAATCCTCGCCAAACAGTTGCAGAGCCAAGAGGATGAGGACTATGCTAAGAATTTGCAGCGCAGCTATAACGAAAGACAGCACTCTACAAAGAAGAGTAAAGTGAACGCTAAAAAGAAGGTCGATGCTAAGGGTAAGGCTAGTGCTAAGGATAAAGAAAACGAAGGGAGCTCAAAGACTAGTACCGGTGGTGCTAAAAATGACAACTGTGTTATTGTGTAGTCGTTCGTGTCAGAGACTCGCCCTAAACGGGTATGGACTGTGTGTATCTATGTATTTTTGACCACTCGTTTGTGCAGCCCAGCTTTTTCAATAACCCCGTTATCTTTATAACCTGTAATCTCATTTAACGCCCCGAACACACACAGATAAAAGGGCGTAGATACCACAAAAAGGGCAAGCAATGAACAAACTAATAAAAAAGGGGGGGGATCGCACCCGGCGCCGCCCGACTGTCTGCCAAACTTCGTCGCGTGCAAAGGCCACCAACAAAGTGCAGGTGAAGTTGAAGATGGTTTCCTAATCAGTGGAGGCTGACAGAATGGCATAACAAAAGGAACTGGGGTCAGAAACTACAAGAAGGCGTTGGTCCGGTAGGCTGTGGGTCTGTTGTTGTCAGATAATGTTTAAAGTATTCAAAACTTCAGGGATCGAATCCAACTATTCGGTCTCTTCGAACCCTCTGTTTACCTCCAACGGATACTGGACAATCTACCCTGCAAAACACAAAACAACTAAGAAGAAATGCTCGGTTTGGCAGTTCAGTAAAAAAGAGGTTGAGACAAGGTTGATGAACAATGGTGTGTTGAACAAAAGTAATAGAACGATGATCATGAATGATATCTTTGATACTCTGAAGAACTATATATCCAATTTAGCCAAAGTTAAGCATCCGAACTTCTTAACAGTTATCGAACCTTTGGAAGATCACAAGAATAGAGTCCTGTTTGTCACTGAATATGTTACCGATGATTTACAAACTTTGAACAAATCCGAACTGGATGAAATCATTATTACCAAAGGTCTACTCCAAATTGCATCTGGTTTGAAATTCTTGCATCAAAGTATCAACACTGTGCATATGAACTTAATCCCATCATCAATCTTAATAACTGAAAATTTCGACTGGAAAATCTCTGGAATGCAATTCATTGAAATTCTAGAAAATAAGGTAAGTGAGAAATATATCGATCCGATCGACTCTAGATTACCGAACTTTTTAAGTATAGACTTCAAATTCACTTCACCAAACTTACTTATAAAGCACAATGTTGACTATATCAACGATTTGTTCTCGATCGGTTGCTTAATTTACTACCTATACAACTCAGGAAGCTATCTAATTGAGTGTTCTAATTCCAGCTTGCTTGAGTACGAAAGATCTTCCAAAAAACTGAGACAAATATTACAGTCAGACAATTTAGAGAATCATGCATCGTTATCTAATATTCCACAAAACTATTTTGAAATTTTTATTAGGTTACTAAGAGATACTCTAGAATCGAATACGGATGTTTTGCAACTAAATCAGACCTTAACAGTTGATGATTTGTTAAGTTCGAAGATTTTTAATAACGAACTTATCAAGATATTGAACGTTTTGGACGAATTCCCAACTCTGTCTGCAAATGAAAAAGTTCAATTTTTGCAAAACCTAACTAAACAAATAAGTCAATTCCCAAGAATATTGTTAATTAATAAGTTTATACCGATATTAGCTGATCTTATCAATCCGCATTTGACTAGTAAGAAACCGTTGCAAAGTGAAGATGAACAGATGATTGCACTATCTGCTGAAAATTTGTTGATTTTGAGTAAAGAGTTATCTCAGCTTACGTTCACAGACAAAGTTTTCCCACTGTTAATAAAAGTTTTATCTGATTTAGATGTTTCAAGTTTCAAACTGCTTTTGATTTTTAATCTGGATTTAATCAAACAGAAACTTAGTGCATCCGATAGAGATCTCCAGTCAAAACATTCCATTCAATTTCAAACTTTCTTATCTCAGCTATTTGACAAATCAATGGCAGATTCGAATAATTTACCAGCTACTGTCCAGTTACAAGATAAGATCTTGAATAATCTGAAAATATTTTTACAGTTCCAAACGTATACAACCATCACAAGTAAGACTTTTCCAACTATTTGTCAATTATTCAGTACAACCACGTCATTGAAGATTAAAAATTTAACTATTAAGTCATTCATCTTAATGATCAATGGAATGGATGATAAAAATCTTGATAATTATATCATTGTTGAGAAACTATTACCCCTAGTCCAAAATACATCGGCATCAAATTTTAAGAATTCAAACTTATTGCTCAACATGATTAAATTATATGAAAACGTATTTGAGAGATTGTCCAAAGCTACAACAAAGATTTCTGTAGATAAGACCGAGGTCAATGTTTCCGATTTGATAATTGACTCAATTTTTTTCCAATTATGGAAATTGACGAGGTTTATATCAAGGCAAGTTGATTTGGATTATATATTCAAAATCTTGAACAACATCGACAATTACTTGAAGAAGGAAATTACAGCGAATGTGAAATATATAGAAAGAGATGCTATTGCTACTCAGACCACACAGCAAGCTAACGCAAGGAGGTTCAGACCTGATTATGATGACGATGAAGATGATTTTGGTGACTTCAACTCCTTTGATCCTAGCCTTGCTCCAACAGCTCCAACAGCACAGCCAGCACAGCCAGCACAGCCAGCACAGCCAGCACCAAGAAAGGTCGTTCAGCCGTTGCACCTGCAACCGATGCAGCAGTCTTCTCAAAATTTAGGCTTTGGAGCAATCTCACCACCATCTCCAAAACCGCCAATGATAACAGCAAATATCTCTAGCACTTCCTTACCGATGGGTCAACTTCAATCGCAGAAGAACATTTTAACTTCTCAGCCAGTGGTTGGTAGTGTAGCGAATGTGCAAACCAGGACAACGGCTGCTACTCCATCGTCATACTCCATAATGCAACCGATGAAGACCATTAGGATTACATCTCCTTCCCCGACACCAAATCCTGTTCTTGCATCAGCTTCAAGCATAGTTCCTCAACCAACCGCCACCATAAACTGGGGCAGCAATTCTACTTCCAGAACGGGAATAGACTGGTCAAAGTCAACATCTCCACAACCTGCAACTTCATCTACTTTAGCGAACAACAATATCAGTATCGATGTCTCAAACAATGGATCACTTAATAAAGGATGGACCAAGCTTAACACTGTGAGAGCTGCAAGTCCTGCGATATTGACGAACAACAGTACTGGTGGTTCATTTGCTTCTTTTGAACCTATCAAACCAACCAAGAAATTCAATGCATCAGCCCAACACACTAATAATGGAACTGCGACGCAAAGAGATTTATTTGATAGCCTACTCTAATGTGGTTAAGTAGTTAATCGTGTCTATCTTTTCTCAATGTATATACGTTGGTTTTTCGTGATTTATTCGGATTCTTTCAAGTTTACAGTAATTTCATGTACTACCTCTATGCATTTAAAATAATGATAATGGACCATATGATGTTAATTGCCCCAACATAATGGTCTGCTTTTTTATTGTAATGCTTTTTATTTTATTTCTTTATGTGTGTAAAAAATAAGTATAAATACCCAAACTATATATATAATCCTTGCTTTATAAAAATAAGAGATTCAAGTCTTCTTCATTCTTCCTTTAATGCCTCGTCAACTCTCTTTTCATAAATATTTTTATTTTCGTTCTTTTCCATAGCCATACTGTTCAAACAATCTTTAAATATCTTGACTTGCTTACTGATATCTTCCATCTTCAACAAAACCTTGTTGTTACCATCCACGAATCCATAGATCGAATACTTTAAACCTGTCTCCTCACAAAATTCAATGACATATTTCTGAGCTTTTCTAAAATTATGTCTAGGTAGTCTAGGGAACAAATGGTGAACAGCTTGGAATTGCAAACCACCGTGAAAGAAATCAAACCATTCAGGACATAGAACATCCATCGTAGTTCTCAACTGTCTAGCCACAAACGATTCAGAGGTACCCAAATCGGAAGTCGACATGGCGAAATGGCTCAAAGTGATTTGAACATGGACGACCATCGTGGTCACATGAGACACCATTATGAACTGGAATTTCTCCCACTTTGTATCTAACGATCCAATAACAAGATAGAAGAACCAGTAGAAGAAGAATGACAACCCAACAATTTCAAAGTATCTGAACCAGGCACCTTTACCTTTCTTAGGGCCTTGACCTTTCAACAAATACTCCCACGATAGTCTATATAAATTGAATCTTCCAAAACATAGGATTGGATAATACAAATTCTTTTGGAACTGGACAACAACTTTGGCTAGCTTATCAAACCATAAGTATTTTTCATAGTATGTGGAGTAGACATCCCCCAACAACCTGGAACTGACAGCAAAGAAAGGTAAATGTTGAATATCGGGATCATGAACAGGGTCGTTTGTGATCAAGTGGTGCACATTATGGTTTCTTTTCCACCATCCCAATGACAATCCACCCATCCAGTCAGCAATAATAATACCAATGATATTATCTATTTGATAGTTATGTGTTATTGATATGTGACCAGCATCATGTGCTATAAACGTTAGCTGTTGCCAGCATAAACCAATGGAAACAGCACTAATGAAATAATGACCTGTCTTCAAAAAAATCAAAAAATATAAAAACAACGATAAATTAATACATCCCTGTTTGAAATATTCGATGTATGGGCAGTCGTACAAGTTGGCTTCTATGATTTTTTGGTGCAATTCGTTGTATTTCCTCGACAAGCCTCTCTGTGTATCGTAGTCTAAAGGTGGCAAGCTTTCAATGTCCAGTTTGACCAAAGAATTATCGAAATTCTCAATAATCAGTGATGGATCTCTGATACTGCTCGATGTGACAATTGGGAAGTATTCTTGTGTCTCCTTTGTTGGAATCACCCCTTGTGGGATCTTTGGTTTGATCTCAACAGCCACTTTACCCATTGGATTCGACTTCCTTTCATCGTCATCCATCGTACGATAAGTACCACCTTGAATGGGAGGCAACATGTTAATCCAGTCATGATCAATGATACCAATCTTGAACTTCTTGAACATGGCCATAGACTCGGCAGAATGATAAGCATTCATCTCATCGGTAGCATCTCTACCGATCATATGGTACACAGCTTTGTCACCACCGGGATGTTTGTCTATCCAACCGTTCAATTTTAACACTGCCTTATCATAGATCACTATACAGTTTCCTAGAGCTATAAGGTGTTCGATCTCCACTGGTGACAGCACCCGATCCTTCTTCGTGTTCCCTCTTAACTTGGCTCTATCCGAAATTGATGGTCCGAACTCGTCGGAAGTGATATCAACCTGTATTCTAGTCTCAACAATGCTCATTGTGAATTAAATCAATACCGGCGCCCTCCAAGGTTCTATTTGTCTCTGGAACGTGTGTTGATCTGCAACCTGCTGGTTGCTCCACCTTATAACTAGCCCCTAGTCAAAACGTGGTGTCATTTCCATGCCTAAAAAATGTCAACACTTTAGAGGCACAGCCTATTATTGCTTCTAAGAAGGGGTCTATCGACGCGTCTGCAACGTTGACGAGGGATTTTACTATATATAAATTTAGTTTGGGACCTACGTCTATTTATATATAGATTTATATACCTGACTGGTAGATTGCAGGTTGCTTTTCTAATTGTTTAAACTAGTATTCATAGATAAATTACACATGTCGTCGAATAGAAAAGTGTCCAGGTCAAGACAGAGATTTTTTGTGAGCGACTTGAAATCCTTGTTGTACGCATTCGGTGATTGCTCGTCGCCGAATGTTGAGACGATACATTTCTTGGAAGACGTTTTGACGACATATTTACTTGATGTGATTATGCAGTCAAATCAAATAAGGTTGAAGCAAGGTAGAACAAAATTGAAAATTGACGATTTAAGGTTTGCTTTGAGGAGAGATCCGGTCAAGTTGGGCAGACTGCATGACTTATTGAAGATGGATAGAGAGATCAGCAAAGCTAAGAAGCTGTTTGAGGATGTCGACAAGGCAAAACCCAACAAAGATGATGCGGTCACCTCTAAGAAGCCAGCAAGCAAGAAGAAGAAGGCTAATGATCAAGAAAATGAATTGAATAGTGATGATGATGATAATAATATGTAAATTAAAGGATGGCACAATTTTAATCTGAGCATAATATTTTAGTGGTTTTATTGATTATGGTTAACTTTCTCTTGAACCCTCCTAGTTCGCTTTTACTTACGCTTTAATAAATTAACAGAATTTTCCAAAAAAAAATTTCACCAAATTATATATAACATTATATTATAAAACATTAAAAAGATAAAGGAATCTACAACCGGAAGAAATATATGCATGTTCTTTGTAGTACGTTTTTTGGGGGAATTTTGTTGTCTATCCTTCATCTCCCATTTCTACCTCTATAACTCAAGATTGTATAATCTATCAGCATCAAAATCTTCGTGAATATGTCCCACGAAAATGTTGTAATAATAAATAACTCTAATCAAGCACCAATTGTAGACTATTTTTGGGAAAACTTTATAGCTTCCCAATACAAAGAACAAGGCAGCTTTAACAGCAGCAAACTCCTGATAAAAGATCTCACTAAATGTTTGGTCAGTACCCAAGAACTTACTCTTTGTGCGATCGCTTGGGAACTTAATGTCGTCGTATTGAGATGGAGACGTTTCTTGGGGGCTTTTAGGTTCTGCCTCTTCGTGAACTTCTTCATCAGCAGTTGCTGTTGAACGTCCCATGAGGAATTGATCATATTCTTCGGATTCAGTTGAAATATCAACACCGTTCTCTTCTTCTTCCATGACTTGATCGTATAGAACTTTGAAGTTATTGACGGCTCTCACCGTCTTCGATAATCTATCAAACGTGTTGATCAAAGCAACCAATTCAACCTTACTGATCTCCAAACCTCTCGATTCAGGGTTAACATCATCATCCAATTCAAATAAAATTTTCAATGCAGTGCCGTATCCAGTCGTTTGAACTTTTCCCCATAATCTACACCTATCACAGTGAACACAATCCATGATTCTTGAAATGTTCTTGAAATTCTCCCTGAACTCATCTTTTATCAACGAAGAATCTTCACTGTCAAATAGTACTCTCTCATTGAATAAAAACTCACGATCAGCTTCATGTTGGGCAAGTTCGTTGAATGGTGAGATCAACTTTTTCAAATCATTTTTCAACTCCGTCTCTTTTGAGGCAAATTTAGAATCCTCACAGAAGTTAAGGTTTTCCAACAAACCTGAACGTTGAAGTTTGATCAGAGATTTCACAACAATGATATAATTTAGATATAGGTTTTCAAATCTTTCCGGGAAGTCACCAACTCTGATCATAAATTGTTTCAAATTTGGGCCGTATTCCTTGGTTTTCAAATCCAAGAACTCATTGGTAAGATGCGTAGAAATAGATGAATGCATACCACTAATCAACTTGTAAAAGAAGTTCTTCTCAACACATTGATCTGAGCCAATACTGAAACAGTTCTCACTGTAAATACTCTTCCAAATTTGGAATGATTGGTCACCACCATAACCAGTGAATCTCTCAGGGTTGTCAACCAGATTCACGTACACAGAATCTTCATTAACTTCATCTAGTTCACAATAGTCCTTGGACTTGTTATTGGTTACACCGACACACGATCCGTCGCCATCTGTAGTATTCGGTATCTCTTTAGATAGCGATTCAATCTTACCTAACGCCTCCGGCTGCCAAATGTCCGGTAAATCTTTCCAATCGTCGATCGTATCAACCGAACATGATTTATGCATGCAAAAGCCTTCTGAACTCGACCAAAAAGGACACTCCTTATATAGATTCAATCTGAAGATCTTGAAGAAATTCTCGTTGATTATGTGGTCAAGCACGGGCCTGATCTCCGTATTCAAATCGTTGATCTGCTCAAATCTCACATCCGAACTCTCTTTAATCACACTACTGGTAAATTCATCCCAGTCTCTGAACGGAGTATTTTCAAATTCGTGTATACTTTGATAATGGTACTGTTGTGGTAGGTTAGCAGGTTTCTTATCAAGTGACGAAACTTCCAATAGTCCGGAAGCGAGCACCGATATTACCATGTACGACCATAGAAGCACTTGCTGGAATGATCTCATCGTGTTTTTTATATGTGGTGTAAATTATTCTATGAAAGTCTGATCTATGCAGTAACCCCCCCAGCAATAAAGTGATAAATCAAGGGCCAAACCGTCTTCAACGACAGCACAAAGGGAGACAACGCCTACGGGTTTGACGTAAATTTTCAAACGGGTCTTACTAATCCCGAGGCGGTGCAGTGAAAAATCGCACCACAAAAGTTCGCTTAGATTCTATATCAAAAAAAATTAAAGTAGCAATTAGTATACAAAAGCTGTATCGAGTAATATACAAGTAAAATAAATAAATAAATAAATAAACAGTTAATTAAATAAATAGATAAATAGTTACAGGAGTATCATCAGGAAGTGTCGAGGAGGTCATTGAGCATCTTGACATCGATCAAGTCAACATCACGTTAGTCTTCCAATCTCTTAGCACATCAACCCAACTACTCTGCTTAACGTTATGATTTTTTCTTCTCCAGATTTCCAACATGATCTGTCTGGCATTCCAATATGTCCCAATTCCTGTCTGTGCAATGTGCTGCCCCCACAGATTGAACCCGTTTTGTAAAAATAGGGTCATGGCTTCCGATCCAGCGATGAAGCCTTGCCAGAATAATGGGATAATATATGAAGTTTCTTTGTTGTTTTCAACAATGTTTTGAATCTCATTGAGGTGATGTAAAACTTTTTCAACCCGCTCTTGTAAGTACATTGGATTTACATCTTCGACAAATCTATAAAAGTAGATGATCAATGCATGGTAAAACGACATAACGTGATGATAGATACCTTCATATCTGGCAGATATGAAATTCTGTTTCTTGGTGTTGGAATTAGAGTTCGCAGCAACCGATGATGGGGCAGCAGAACCGGGAGTGGAACCGTTATCATCGTCCAGTGTCAAATTCCATTCTAATTTCCATCCTAACAATTTAAATTCCAATTGGTTGGACAATTCGTCGTAGAAGTTAGGTAATATTTTATTATGGTCATCGTGATATTTTTTGAACCTCACTAAATGAACAATCTCACTAAACATTAAGATCAGCGAGTTCGGCAAGCCATAGATGGCATCCGAAGAAACAACTTTGTCATCCAACTTATTCTTTGAAGGTTTGAAACTTGTTCTGGTAATATCAATAAATGATGGAATCCCGTTGTTTGGAATAGTGCCATAAACGTTTCTATCAATAACGTTAAAGTTTTCGTCGTTGTTAACGATGTATTCGATTCTAACTTTTCCGTTATCTGTGATTTTTTCATTGTAAACACCTTTGCTAATACTTGGAGAATTCATGGCAGCGGGTGTATTTCCAGCTCCTCCTGCGACTGAAGCCGGGGTGGAAAGACTATCAACTGGAGAACTCACAAGAGAACCCAGGACAGCAGAATTGCTAATAACAGGTCTATCACCCTTTAACTGTTGTTCCTGTTGTTGTTGTTGCTGTTGCTTTAGTTGGTAATTGCGCTGCTCTAAAGCCAGTTGTTGTTGTTTTTCTAAAGCTTCCTGTCTTTGCTGTTGTTCGAATTCCAGCTGCATCTGCTGCTGCCTTTGTCTTTGTTGCAGCATCTTTTCCTCCTTAGCTTGTCTTCTGCCCCTATTGTTTCTAAATAACCCCATTAAATCGCTATTATAGTAGCGGCTTATATCTTCTTTTGATGGGCTGTGGGCACCACCGATGATGAAATGTCTGAAATTATTTTCGTTCAAGAAGATATCTTCTTTCGAAATGTTTTCCAGCGACGTTGAATCCTGCAACAGCTTTAAGGAACTGAAAATTCTATGTAAAATAATAGCCTTTGTAGATAGTTTCTTCTTGACCTTCATCTTCTTCTCGATAATTTTTTCACAATGATCTAGATGGATCTTACAAGCACTCATCGTACCCCAAACAACATCAATGGTAACCATGGACAAAACGGCAACCAAAACATCTTTATATTTTTGTTGCAAAATGTCTTCTTCAAGACATTTGTTCAAAAAATTGGTAGCTTGTTGTCTCAATTGAATTCCCAAATCCACATAGTACTTCATCTCATCAGAGCCTCTTGTAAATTTACTTTGTAAATTAAAAGCACTGACGGCTAGTAGGGCATTCAGCAAACAGTTTTTTGCATTAGAAGTCTTACCCAACGAGGCCAACTCTCCAACCGCCATTATGGCCCTTGGAAAATAGATAAACTTCCATGGATTTTTTGGTAAAGGAATGACAGTCATCATATCAGCGACATCTTCAATGTAGTAATTCAACAAGTAACGTGTGGTTGGATGTACATGCAACGAAGTGATGGGAATTCCAAATTTATCAATTGCCAATGATCGAGGCAGTGGTGTAGTCTCCTTAATTTCCATGATGGTCTTTGGCATTTTAGCTCCATTACCGGCATGGATGTTAATGTCATTGTTCGAAATCTCTTTATCAGTTCTTGAAAATTTGCTCGTTTCAGATTCATTTCCAATGCTCAAGGAAGGCGACTGTTGAATGCTATTTAAATGAGCAGGGATTGGTGGATCAACACGATGCAGGTGCTGTTGATGAGAAGGTTGTTGTTGTTGATTTTGGTGTCCGTGGTGACCTTGTAGCTGCTGCAATAATTCAGGATCTTGTTGCAAATAAGAGTTGCTATTTCTACCTTGGAATAGCATGTGGAGCATTTGATCTGGAACTGTGTCATTTATTTGTTGAGTGCTCATGGCTCCATGAGGGATAGCTTGTCCAAATTGATTTGTAAAATTGTGCGATCGGTTCTGAGTGGTGCCACCGTACGTCAAAGTGCTTGTGTCGTTGGTGTGTAAAGAACCACTCTGTACTGTGCCAGGTTGGCCAATGCTACCACCTATAGGATATAGTGACTCCGGTTTGAACATGTCCAAGAAGTGAGTATCACCATTCAAAGCTGAAGCGGTCAACAATGCAGCATCAACCAATTCGATACTCAACCACTCATTTCCCAAATTGTTATTTTGGGCAGCGTTGTCTGACATTGAAAGAGCTGGAGTTGCGGACTGTAAAAAGGAAGCAGCGCTACTATTAAGATCTCCACCTGCTGCTGACTGGGGTCTCGATGGTGGTATTCTTGGGGTATTCCTTCCCTGTGCAGTCAAAGAAGCTTTGTCACTATTACCGATCTTCTCTGTATCTGGCTCACCAACTGGTTCAACTGAGTTTTTATTTTTTCTTCTCTTTCTTGGTCTATCCTCTTTGGAACCTCTGAACACAGCAAACGGTCCTAGCATTCTTGTCTGATCTGATAGATGTGGTATATGCTGATTGTGTAACTTCGATAAATCGGTATCCATCTCATCATACAGCTGATATTGTTGGTCCTTAGGATACTTCACAAAATCTATTGATCTTCTTTGACAATATTCAGTTTCCTGATTTGGCTGATTCCTCAGCTGATAGCCATACTTGTCAAATCTTATTGGTTGTGACCATCGCAACTTGACTTCGTAACCTTCACAGACAAATCCTGATTTCTGGCATTTTTGGCACGAAGGTCTTGCTAAATCGCAACCGATTTTCCTTCTTCTGCATGTATAACAACCACTGAAGCTCTTTGTTCTCTTCGCTGTCTTTAAATCCTTACGAGGTGAAAGGGAAGATAGTGATCTTTTGGCCGAAGATGGTGTAGCTGCAGGTTCAGATTCCTCTCTCACGTCAGCTTCAACTAATGGCTCTTCGGGCGTAGGAGTTGGAGCTGCAGACTCGACATTTGATTCGATTTCACTCTCGTAATCCTTGGGCACCTCCTGTTTGTTCTGAGACATTGAGAAAATAAACTGAATCTATGATGTGTGTATATTCGGCAACAGTTGCAATAAAAGAAACAGAAGATGGTTTCCCAAAATGCAGGATTATTTTAGCTTTTTATCCCGAATATATATATAATTACGGATGCAAGAGAAAGAAAAAAAAGAAAAAGAAGATTGAATGAGTAGCGATGGACCAAATGAATAGCCACGGCTATACTGTCTAAATTAAAATTAGGATACAGGGGGTAATAATAAGCACTTGCTATACCAATCAGTATTTGACTCTGCAAAAAAAATATTTTTATGTGAGGGATGTGTGTCACTGCCTGTTGTAATAGAAGAAGGCCTTGCCAGTTGCCTCTTTGGTAAGTTGGTAAAATGAAATGCAAAATTGACGACTAGATTATAAAGATTGCAGAAACTAAATGCACAAGAAAAAAAAAAGGAAAAAAAAACTTCATGCAAAGGATAAATATAATATCAGTTTGAAGACGAAAACCATCAATTAGAAGGTGATGTCGCTCTTGGATGCCTTTAGAGCTCCATCTTGGCAGGTGCTGGCCAATGCCGCTGAGAGATGCCGTTTTCGATGAAGCCACCGTCGCAGTCGCGTCGGCCGTTTTCAGACCCTGCTTGTTTTTTTAGCAGGGGGGAGGGAGCATTTCAGTACGTAGCCAGCCTCCTGGCAAACAAAACAGGGAAGGCTCCACAAGGGGGAGACAAGAGCAGTGCCCTTCAGAAAGTGGGAACATCAAATGTCTTTCAATGGCATCCTCAAAGCAACATCCACAAGTCTTACTGCGTCGGAGAGGGCAACACTAATTAAGCTGTTGGCTAAGGTATATCCTAGCGTTGTCTATTGCAATGACTTGACGTCCGACGTCTCGTGTCTAATACAGAACCCAACGCGAACTGATTGGCTTCGATCTAACAAGTTTCAATACGTTGTAGAGAACAGGCCTGATATTATTCTAATATCGTATGAGGCTCTTCTCGATATTTTTGAAAAATGGTTGAAAGGTGAGGAAACACCAAAAAGCCTTACCGCGCTGAAACGCATGCCAGTGTTTGATAATTTGAGCATCTCGGTTAGTAGGCTTCCCAAGAAACAGGTAGACCAAATAACAGATTTAATTACAGCTAGAGGCGGCACTGTGTCTGAATCCATGACAAACTTAACTTCGACTCTAATCACAACCACTACAGAAGGGAGGAGGTATGGAAAGGCGATTGAATGGGAAATACCCGTAGTTACTCCAGACTGGTGCTTTGATTCGATAGAGCGCGGTGCGGTTTTGAACCATAAATACTATGTTTTGAACAAATCTAATGAGAAAGGAAGAAGAAAAGATGCTTGTAATTGGGAATTGTTGGAAGAATGGAAAGTTGAAGAGGAGAAAAGGCAAGCACTTCTTCATGCGCAGCGATTAACAGAGAAGAAGAGAAAGATTGATAAAGTAGGCGAAGCAGCTGAACTCGATGAAAAGGACATGAAAGTTACAAAAGTAGATAAAGGAAGACTGTGGGAATCCATAATGGGGGATATAAAAGTATCTAATTTAAGCCAGGGGATTGAGGAAGGTAATTGGGATGTAATACAAGATGAGACGCCGATCAAGAAGTCTAAGGAATATGAAAATAAAATTGAAGTGAGTGAAACCAAAGGAGAGCAAAAGCCCAGTGATTCTCTTTTCCAAGGATTGTCGTTCAAATTTCATGGATTTGACTCTATCGAGACAAAGATTCTTGAAAAAGTTGTGCATGGCTACAGTGGACAAACAACACAGGATATAGACAAAGAAAATGAAAATCACTACCTGCTTGTGAATTCTAAACTTAATAGAATCTCGTTTGCTGATGATCGAGTTATAACTGAACTTGCGATAGAGAGATGTCTGTTTCTAAACAATCTAGTCTTTGATGACTATTGGAGTAGGCCATTCTGCATACAAGACTCGCTTACTATCTCCCATGTCTCTGGGAAACTGGGCATAAATGGTGTTGACCACGAAGAGAAAGAGAAGAAAGGTCACAAGGTTCAATTGTGCATTACAGGATTCGTAGGTATCGAGTTAGCACATCTGGAAAGGTTACTAAAGAATAAGGTGTCTAGCGTGATTCAATTGAACGAATTATTCAACAAGAAATGTGAGATCCTTGTATTCAATGACAGTTTGAGTAAAGATCGTTTGAGCGAGAACGAGAAACTGAGGCTGGGTGCCCGTTGGAACATCAGATGCCTTGGAGTGTCCAAGTTCTGGGAGATGTTGTCACCGTAGAACGTGGGAAGTTGTATAGTAGATGATGAATGACAGACCAGTAGTGAATTATAGTAACGCTAAGTAGAGCTGTAAAATTGGGTGTTCAGAAAAAAACTTGGAGATGGACTGCTAATTCGCAAGACGTGTCAGCAACAAGGCGCACAGGAAACCTCACATTCTTTTCTCCTATGGAGAGAAGGGGGGATGTATTTTCATTTGACTTGTCTGTGGATCAAGTTTGTCTTGGGTCATTTTGTTCATTCAACTGGAAACGTTGTATCTGATTTGTACTGAAAATTGACAATGGCATCATCTGCTGACCGTCTTCTCAACCAGATTGCGACCAACTGGTCCGAATTTACCACCAGCAACCAGTATGTTACCATCACCCGTAAGAACGGTTTGGAGCTCATCACTGTGGCAAATAGACGTATCCAGATAACGAATCTAAGTCTTGGTTCCAGCCATAGTCTAGATGTAAATATAGATATTGATCCAATATCGTTGGTTATGAACAAATCTGAACAATTGCTATGTCTATACGACGATTCAAACTGTTACGTTGTGTCTTTGAATCCTGTTGGTTCTAATATTAGTTACTCGTCATTGTACAACGTGAAACTCAACTTGAATGAAAATGAAAAAGTCATTCAAGTTTTATTCAATAATATATCTAAATTTGGTTCTGAAATTGTCATTTTAACGAACCATGCTATCAAATGTTACGATATCTACTCATCAATTGACACTCCATCCGAAGTTTACAACTTCCAGTCAAATTCGAACTTTGATCTATCTTCGGACATGAATCATGTGGTTGATCCAGTTTCGATTTCTTTTGGTTCATGTCCTAACGATACGGAATTAAACCCAAAAGGTGATCTTACGTTATTCATATTGACCTCAGACACTTCATTGTACAGAGTTTATCCTTTTTTGCCTAGTCAATTATGCTGTTCTAAGGAGTGGGCGTCTTCCCTATTCGACTATGCGATTTTGAAGTTTGATATTCATGCCAAAGATGAAACAGCATCTGCCAGCTCAGAGACCGGACAAAATCATGATGAATCATATTCTGAAAATCTCCAAATGTTAAAGTTTGCCTCGTCGCTTTTAAAGTCGGATGGTTATTCGGTCATCTCTACTGATCTACCTGCAGAGCTAAGAAAGGGCAAGATAATAGGACCATTCAGCATGAGTCCTTTCCCTGATGATCTTTATGAGCAAGACTCATTGAAGTTGATTTCGCTGCAGAATGATCTACTATGTATTTTACTTGATCAAGCAGTCCTTGTATTATATGATGATCAAGATGACATCATGGTCTTTGAAGGTGATAATTATGAGTTACCAAGTGTTGGAGTTAGTATTGTGGAGTGTATTCTGTTCAGCCAAAAAAACATCAAGTTGACAGATGCTATGTTGCAGCCCGGATTATCTAGCTCTTTGTTGATAACATCTTCGACCCCTGAACTATTGAAAGTTGACTTCAGCACATGGTGCCAGGTGTTGAAAGATTGCATTAGTAAGAATGATCTTACTAAATTCATCGCTTTACTACAGGAACCTCTACCTACAAGACTGACGAATTTTGGATCTTTCTCACTACCTGCTAAATATACCAATTACAAACCATCAAAGGCTGGATTTGGTTTGGATGATCTTGAACATTATGAGGTGCCACTGATTTCAAACCAGTCAAAAATTTGGTGTGCCTGGGACAGAATTAAAAACTATGCTATGGTTCTAAATAATGGATCGTTGGATATACATGACATAACGGTGGAAGACTCCTTTGAAGAAGATGCCGAACCACAATCCTTTTCTATTACAACTGAGAAAAAGGTCGTTGAACGTTATAATTCATTGTTAAGAGGAAACTTTGGATCGGAAGTGCAGAAAGAGTTGGATGCAACCAAGATGTTGATAGCTCGGTCGCAAAATGAACTTTTGAAATTGAGCACGTCTGACCCAATCACTGAAGATGTTGAAGATTTGAGTAGACTTTATAGTACCAGTGAATTGTTAACAACCGCGTTGATTGCCACTTTTAAAGGGCTGGTTGCGATTAACAAGAGATTACAAGCTGAAAAAGGTGAACTAATGCAACAGATCAATATCTTACATCAAATAAGCTTAAAGAGAAAGATAATTTTATTGCAATCCGAATCCTCATCTAAAAGATTGGATGCCATCAATGTCAAACAGTCCGAGTTTGCCGAAAGATTATCGAATCTAATTACATCAGTTGATAAGATTGCAGAGCATACAGAAAAAGATGCGGATCCTGATCTATCTAAAGATGAGGTGCTATACGTGAAAGAATTGAATAAGCTGAGATCTTTGATTCTTTCGAAGGACTCGGAGATCAAAAAAGTTGAATCATTCATAGAAAATTTGAAGCAAGCTGATATTGAGAAGATCAAAAGTGTTGCCACTGTTCAAGAGAGCGACAGGCCTATCTTGGAATTGTTTAAAAAAAAGCTTGAAGCAAGAGATCATGTTATTAGTGAACTGGTTGGTGAGATCGGTAGTTTGAAAGTTGAGGAAGTATGAAAGCGTCGTTTCCTTCCCTTGTGTATGTTGTGTGAACGATTTTTTTTTATTTTTTTTCCCTTCGTTTTTTAATTTCCTTCAACTATTATCAAATTTTGAATCAATTATTGCAGCTTATTTGACGTACATTTTTCTTCGCATGCATGAAAAAAAAATCTCACCCTCTAAGGGGAATAAAAATCCGAAAAAAAATTGGAAAACTTGCCCTACAACTACATGATTTTCAAAGTATTGACGAAAGTGTAATGAATTATATTAAAAAAAAATAGTAGTTAAAACAAAAGTAAGCGCAACAAAATATATAAACAAGTATATTCTTAAATATGAAGTGAAACAGAAGGGAGCAAAAATTAATGTTAATTTGAGGTGCACGGGAATCACCGATTAGACCGAATCCATAAAGGGTTGACTATTTTACAACCGGGTAATGAAGTTAAAAATCAGTAACTCTTCCATTGAAACTCCAGTCACTTCCGTGTCTCAAAGGATCCTGCTTAGGGCCGTTAACTTCACCAGTTTTAGGGTTGGTATCACCTTCAAACTCAGGAATGATCTTGAACAATTCGGGAGAGAAAGATCCAACGTCAACTTTTGGAGGAGCATCAACCTCGTATCCTAATTCGCTGTTGTACTCTTCAATAGTGGTCTGTGTGTTTGCCACTTGGATCAGCTTCTCGAACTCTTCCTGTTCTTCCTTAGGTAGCTTTGGAGGACCTGGTGCAGCCTTCATGAAAGATGATTGGAATCTGGTGGCGACGACCGATCTTGTCATTATTCTTGGGACGGCAACGGTATGGGATCTAGTTAGTAGTCTTAACATGTTGTGAGTATATGCAGATATCAAAGTATGTATTGGAACAATTATGCTGCTGCAACGATATATTGGAACAGAAAAAAAAGGAAAAGAGAGTCAAAAGAAAGTATCGGTAAAAGTGTAAAAGGCTGGTAGACTTGAATTCAAATGAGGCCTGTTTTTCACCTCCAAAAATTCCCCGGCTGTGTTCGTTGCACCGCCCTGGAAAACGCGTCGGATTTTGGTTGACTTTTGTTTGCGACGGTAATTCTGTTGCTGATGTTGATTACTTTTGGGTGTCTGTTTCTATTCCCAGAGTGTTTCGGTGCTGGCGGTTGAAGAGAAAGGGAAAGTGTCAATTTCTGCTTTGCAATGAAACTCGTTCTACTTCTGACTCTTTTGGTGCTCCAACTGGGTTCCTACTTGCTGTTCTTGAAAGGATTCTTTCCGACGAAGGTGTTGTTGTCTCCCGTTGACCTTGTCAACTACAAGTCCACGCCACCCATCAGCTATGAGGAACCTCAGCCACAGTTCAACAAACTTGTTTTCATGGTCATTGACGCGTTGAGGGCAGATTTCATGTTTTCGAACGCTTCCTCAATGGAGTTGACCCATGGATTGTTGAACGATGGATACGGTGTCGGGTTCACTGCTTATTCGAGTCCCCCAACTGTCACCTTACCGAGATTGAAAGGTATCACTACAGGCTCCACGCCAAATTTCATTGATGCCGTGTTGAATATCGCTGAGGGAGACACTTCTTCTACTCTTGGTGACCAAGATTCTTGGATCAAACAGATGCACATCAAAGATTGGAAGATTAACATGTTTGGTGATGATACATGGCTCAAACTCTTTCCTAACTATTTTACCAAAGTTGACGGTACTGCTAGCTTTTACGTTAGTGATTTCACGATAGTGGATAACAACGTTACCAGACATTTGGATTATGAGCTAAGCGATGAAGGTCGGGCCAATTGGGATTGTTTGATTCTGCATTACCTTGGCTTGGATCACATTGGACACAAAGGTGGACCTTTAAGTGCAAATATGCCTGCAAAACAAAGTGAAATGGATCAAATAGTCTTGAGGATATTTAACGAGGTTGTCCGTGACAATGATGATACTTTATTTGTTGTCATGGGTGATCATGGTATGAACGAGGTTGGTAATCATGGTGGTTCTTCAATTGGCGAGGTATCTGCTGGTTTGTCAATATTTTCTTCTAAGTTTAAAAATTCAGTTGATGGTTTAAACAAAAAAGTGACTGCCCCTATCCAGTTAAACTCGGATTATGATTATTTTACCAAAATTGATCAAATTGATTTAGTTCCTACATTAACAACTCTACTTGGATTGGATATTCCGATCAACAATCTTGGTACATTTATTTCTCCTTTGCTAGACTTATATGAAACTGAAACTGAAAAGAGAAATGTACTAACTAAAAATGCATTGCAATTGAAGGTTTTGCTCAATAAGATGAAGAGTCGTGTTTCAAGTCTCGAATCTGATGTCGGTAATCTTCAATCTTTAGAAGATTTGGAAACATTTATCTCCATGGCTAAAGAAGAGTTGTCAAAGACTTCATCCAACTATAACTACTATGACATCAAGTGTGGTATTTTTGGTTACTTTATAACTACAGTTGTGACCCTGGTAATTTTTTTAGTCCGTTACAAAACCGAAAAGACCTCGGCATTTCTTGATCTTTGTTTTTTCATCTTGTATGCAGTCAACTTCTTTGGTTCTTCTTTGATTGAAGAAGAACATCATCTATGGTGGTTTTTTACTACTGTATTTTTAGCTTACATTGTTTTCGATGCTTTGAAAACTCGGAAAGACAGGGGGCGCATTTTTTTCTATATGTTGACACTCTTTATGGCACTCAGAATCTTGAAAGCTTGGAACAACAGTGGGCAAAAGAATAATCTCAAGGCAAACTTGAAAATTAGTACGTATATTTTCTCGCTTCCACTTGATTTCGGTCCTATCTTCATGGCCTCTTTAATCGTAGCTGCATACGTGCCATTCTGTGCATTGTTCATGTCCGGTTACATTGGAGATGATCCATTCACAACAAACACGAGATTTGTGGCCTTCATGTGCATATCAATGTTATCGTTCAGTTCCATGTCTGCCAAGTTTTTGTCCTATCTATTAGAAACGTTTGATATGAGCAGCGAAGAAAATCTACAGATTCCGGGTTGGTGCAAATCCTATCTTAATTGGTTGATCACTTATTCAGGAACTGAAAATTTCAATGAAATAAGTCAAATTTTGTTCAACATGTTCCACAAAATTTGGATCGTCGTTACTTGCCTCTCTCTGCTGAAGCCTTTGATTTTTAAAGTGTTCAATTTACCAAACGGAAGAGATAACCACCTAAGTAACATGCTAGTGGTGATCTCCATGCAGCTAATCAATCAAACAAACTTCTTAAACGTGCCAATATTCGGCGTCTTGCTAATCATTCTTGTTTCATTTTCCAACCTTATCAAGGGTACCGCTTACAATTCAAACTTGTACTCTTTGTTCGTGATCCTAATGCAAAACTTGAGTTTCTTCCAGTTCGGCTCAACAAACTCTCTATCTTCAGTGGATTTGACTAACTCGTTCAATGGATTGGAAAGCTATAACATGGTTTTGGTGGGAATACTCACCTTTGTGTCCAACTGGGGATCTCCAATTTTTTGGTCTTTAGGATATTTGAAACTATCGTTTGATGCATTGCCTAATGACAAGGAAAGGCAAGCTAAGAAATGGGATATTATCTATAACAGAGTCATTTTTAACCTCATGTTCTATTCCATAAGTGGATTGGCTTTAATCTGCAGCTGTTACAATCTAAGGTTCCATTTGTTCATTTGGACCGTCTTCAGTCCTAAACTCTTGTACTTTTTGAGTTGGTTTGTTTGTAATATCGTTGTTGATTTCATGTTGAGTTGTCTGATTATCGCATTCTATTTTTAAAGGCCTAGAAAATAAAAACTAATAGAGTTGATACTTTATAGTTAACTTACTGCATATAGTTAAAATGTTTCCGATATTCGAATTATTGTATATAAAATAACACACTGAGCCGTAGTGATAAAGAAAGAAAAATTATAAAACTAATTAAGAAAACACTGGAAAAGAAGCGAAAAAATTAGTGGACGGTGGAAAATTTCCACAATGCAAGATTAGAAATTTTGGAAATAAGAAAGCAAGGGAAAAAAAATTCAATCTTCATCTTCATCATCAGTATCCTTTGGTTTTGGAGTACCCTTTGGAGAACTCAACCATTCAATATGTCTCAATCTTCTTCTTTCCTCTTGTAACTTCTTCTCGTTTCTGGTCATCTTCTTCTTTCTAGTTCTAACCTTGATATTAGCAGGAGAATCGTTATCATCCTTCCTGATAGATGGAGCTTTGTTAACCATCTCTGCAGCAGCCTTAGATTGCTCGGATTCACCACCGTTATCTTCAAATTTCGATTGATCGATCGCCTTGACACCTTTGGTAACCATGGTACCGTTTTCAACGATCCACTGTTCAGGACACAAAGCACTAACGAATTCAGAGTTGTGGGAAATCATAACCACACCACCGGTCCATTCTCTGATGGCAACGGCTAGACCTCCTAAAGAATCTCTATCTAGATAATTGGTTGGTTCGTCCAACACTAACAAGTGAGGGTTGTTCCACATGGCACCGGCAATGACAACTTTAACCAACTGACCACCGGATAAAGATCCCATAGGGGTATGATCAGCAATATCACCGTCCAATCCAACACCTTCAAAGTGTTGTCTGATGACACTTGGAACCAATTCTCTGTAACCTAAACCTTCTCTGGAGGCTTCGTGATCATCGAATCTTTGAACCAATGGCTCAAAACCGAACTCAATTAGCATGTCTCTTGAAACCCAAGAATTGTATTTAGGTAACCAATACTTCCATTTAACTTCATATTGGAAAGATTTCTTCAATTTTTGTCTACCAACGATTGCTTCAAGTTGTCTCTTACCTCTACCATCCCCAATATCAACTTCTTTCTCCAACATTGTAGCCTCTTGATCCGAAGCAATCTTACGGGATTCTTTCAATAGCACTTCTCTATCATCACCAAATCTGTATCTCCATTGTAAATATTGATTGGCAGTTTTTTCTTTGTGTTGGTTAACGTGTTGCAAAGCATGCTGAGCAATATAACCAATACGTAAGTTTGGATGCTTTTCAACTGTACCTTCATTTGGAATCAATTCTCCGGTCAATAATTTGATCAAAGTTGATTTACCAGCACCATTTGGACCCAGAATAGCAACTCTTGATGACAATGTTAAAGAACATGACACATTACTCAAAGATGGCTTTTCAGCACCTGGATATGCGAAAGTAACATTGGACATTCTGGCAACAGCTCTTGTGTTGGATTTCACACCAGTTAAAATACCTGGAGGTGGGAATGCCATCTTGACGTTAGAATCAGTTAATGTGTAATAAGATTTACCTTCTGGTTTGACCTTAACGAATTCAGATAGGTTACCCTTGTAGTAAGCCAACTTCTTGTTTTCATAGTGGATAATATCAGTACAAACGGTATCCAAAAAGGTAGAGTCGTGCGACACAATCAATGAGGTGATATCTGTATGCTCCAATAAATAATCTTGTAACCAAGCAACGTTGGTAACATCCAAATGATTGGTAGGTTCATCCAATAATAGAACATCAGCCTTCATTAGCATAGCTCTTGCCAACTCCAACTTCATCTTCCAACCACCGGATAATGATCCAACTTGTTGTCTTCTTCTTTCTTCATCGAAACCAACAGATTCTAAGGCAGAAGAAATTTGCTCTCTAGAAATGTGTTTCAAGTCAGGATCGGATCCAATAAATGTGATAAGGTCCATACTTGCATCTTCACCTTGCAACTTATGTTCAACGAAGCAAGTCGTCAATTCAGATGAATCAGGGAAACCTTCTAATTGACCGTTTGCAATGGCTCTCATCAAGGTAGATTTACCGGCACCATTTCTACCACATAAACCATATCTGTGACCTTTGATCAACTTCAAATTAGTTTTGTTCAACAACATTCTTGAACCGTAAGCTAAGGAGAAGTCTGCATTCACGATGATAATTCCTTCATCTTCTGAGTCGTCAACTGCATTAGGAGTAAACAACTCTCTCAACTTATGGATAATTCCCTCAATATATTTGGTTTTCTCCTCTTCTTGATCCTTGAAATAGTTTTCAAAAGCCATCGAGAAGTATTCGCTCAATCTGGTCCAATCATTGACATTGGAGTCTGCAACAAGAACTGTGGTTAAGTAATTGTAAATTAATTCATCATCAACTTTTGCCATGATATCATCCAAGAAGTGCAATGAGGCTTCAAGGTGCAAAACACCATGGAACTTACCGTCAACATGTTCAGCTTCAGCTTCCTCAATGACTTGTAAAGCCTTAGCAGCCAATTCTCTAACCTCTGGTAAAGGAGCAGTATCAACAACTTTCTTGACACCTGGCAATAGAATTGGAATGTATGTTTCAATTTCACGTTTGTTGTTAACCAATCTGGTCAAGTTTTCAGTAACTTGAACTGTTTGTCTCAATTGCTCTTGAGATGAAGATGATAATTTCAAAGACTTTTCCAAAATTGGAACCAAAAGCGATAAAGCTGGTTCAGTAACTTCAGCAACAAATGTGACAGAAGATAACGATTTGATACAGCTTGGGACTTTTTGTGGATCAGCTAAAGTTTCAATAATTAAATCGTAACGTGGAGCCAAATCAAGGTTATCCAAAACTTTAACGAACTTACTCATAGATTGTAGACCGACTTTGGCTAATTCTGGCTTGAAGTCTGTAGCCATATCAGTTAAGACTGGGATTGCATTGACGAATCTCATTTCAATCAAATCGGCTGGAGAATCGTCGACAATCTTGTCGACGATCTTCAGAGCTGCAATCTTACTTTGCCATTTGGCACTTGATTTCAAATAGGCAAGCATTTCGGTAAGTAGCACGGATGATAAGGCCTCAATTGGGAACATTCCATAGATGGCATCGACAGATGACTGTGCAGCCCTCTTGACGGTATTTTCCTTATCTGCTAGCAAGTCAAAAGCAGGTGCTAACAATTGAACGAAGTATGCTTCAAATGGTGTTTGGCCAGCAAATTTTCTGCTCAAGGTTTGCAGAAGCAGCATACTGGACTCTCTAACTAAAGGTGTGTTTCTTGGTTTTGATAAAGTCTTCAATATTTCAAGAACCTTCCATTCATTGATAGACTTAGGACCTGCATTAGCAATTAAATCGACGATTTTATCGCACTCCTGACGTGCTTCTGATAACTTTGATGCGGTTTGTAAAGCGTTCAAATTTTCGGTGATCGGGGTCAAACTCAGCTTCTGTAATGCTGAATTTAGAGATGACAAAGATGTAGAGGAATCCATGGCTCTAGAAATCGGAGTGTTAACTCCTGAAGAATTGACGGAGACGTCGGACTCAACTTCAGGGGTTTGTTGTTTTGAGGCTTTATTCAAAGATTGAGTTTGAGCTTTTAAGTAGTCGTCATATGACAGTTGTTGGTTTCCATTGTATACATTGTTTCTACTGTTGCTTCTACTGTTGTTGCCACTGTTGTTGTAGTTGTTAAAATTTCCTCTTCTGTTATTATTGCCACCACGGTTGTTGGAATAGTTATTCTGGTATCCCTGGTTATAATTCTGTTGATACAAATTTTGTTGATTTCCTAAATTCAAATTTGGTTGATATCCTTGGTTGAAACTTTGGAAGCCAGGGGCATTGGCTCCTTGGCCGTTGTAGCCTTGATAGCCAGCTGCAGGTTGGTCACCCCATCCAGCGTTCGGGTTGAAGCCAGGGTTCTGTGGGTTAAACTTAGGAGGCATAATCGAGCTATATGATTCGTAAGCCAATTGGTTCAGCAAAATAGTCAAATGATGGAAATCACCAAGAGAAAAATAAAGAAAATAAAGCAAACTGGATGTAACAAAGAGATATCCAAAAAAGAAAAAAAAAAAAGGAAACCACGTCTTGAGAAATAGCCAAAAAAAAAAAAAAAAAAAAAAGGACTCAAAATTTAAAAAATTTTCAGCTGTCCCGTTTTTACAGGTAACACGGCGGTGCAGATAAATATCCTTAGTCATTATATTAGCTAATCACAGCTATCTATCTATCTATCTATTTCAATCTATATCTATGTACAAGTTTTGCGCTTTCTCAATTCAAACAATCTCATCAATGCTAACCTCATCCAATCCATATAGTGTTTGCGCATCGATAAGTTGCTTTTCAAACCGGAATTTCAGCTTATCTTGGTCCTCTTTAGATAAGCTCGACCAGTAGGGATCATTCAAAGAGTAGGGATTTGGTTTATAATTGAACAACTCCTCATACCTTAAAATGATGGAGGCCGCATCTCTCCAATTGAGTGGAGTTTCGGATTTCAACATGTTGGGGATGGACAAGATACCACATTCTTGTCTGTACATTTGTAACTTCTCATGAGACTCTTCCCTTTCTTCTGGTTTCAGCTTCGATTGCATCTTGTTCAAAGACGATTCTAAAGTTAGTTTGATCAAAGTCATCAGTTTCCTATCGGGATTCTTATTCAGCTCCATACCATAGTATTGTAATATGCAGATAACGCTCGGAATATCACCAAACTTCATAAATGTTAGCAAAGTCTCTTCGAAAAATTCTTCTTCGAGTCCCACCCCAGAGTCCCTGATCATAGCTCTAACAAGGAAACGTAGATTTTCTCTTCTTTCATTGAATACATTTTTATCTGAATAGTCGAAATTATCTTCAACATTATCTTTGAATGCATCTATACTGTTTTTGTAAACTTTCAAAACATTGATATAGAACTCCGCAGTTGGTTTGAAATCTTTCTCCTTCATGTAACCATCTATAAAACTGGTGGCTGCCGTGAACCTCTTACTTTTCAAATAAGTTAAAAGAACCTGATTTGCTAATATGGTGTATATTGGTATGTTCAACGATCTCATCATACTTAACAACGAATTAATTTCACTAAACCCTGGATTTCTGCGGCGTCCAAATAATTGGACCAAAACCAAATAAACAGGAGAGTTTGATGGTGGAAAAATACCATAATCCTTTCCCTCCCTGTTCAACTGTAAACTCAAATTCATCTCTGAAAGAATTTTATAAACAAGAGTGTAGGTTTTTCTCGATTTGCTTTTTAAAAGGATTCTAAATAAATCGGCACATTCATATGTAGTCAATTTTGAACCAATTGTAATGGATGAAATGATTGAGGAAGCGGCATTCTTCAAATTGCTCGATAATTCGGTAGATTTAGCTTCAAGAACGTAGTTTAATGCACGGATCGTTTCGTCCAAAACTGCAACTTCTTGGAATGATTTGGACCTGGTTGGTTGGTACTTTTGAAGCTCTCTTAAAATAAATTTAGAGATAGCTGGGTGGTACTTATCATCTCTAGCTTTTTGTATTATTTGAAATAGAGCCTCTCTACCTGGGTACGACACGCTGTGAATGAACTTCTCCATGATATGGAAGAGGTATGGTTTGTCCCTTCTAGTACCAACTTCAATGATCTTCATAGCTTCATCAAAATGTCCGTATTTTAAGAAGTTCATCACAATATCGGTAACGTTATCATATGATACAGGTTCAATACGGTTATGGTAAGCATAGGCAATTGTTTCGTCATTCAAGATGGCAGTTTCTGGTGTTTCTATATGATCAGTCAAGCCATACTCATCCATAACGCCTTTCATTTCCAACCACCAGCTGAAAGCTTTCTCCTTGTCGTTCAACTGTAAATAGCTAGAAGTGAAGGTAGTTATTAAAATTGGATGAATGTAGCCAAATCGTTTTTTCATATCTCTGGCAATGCTCTCGGCTTTCTTCGTATTAAGCTGCTTTAAATAAACAGTGGCACCTGTATCCAACCAGAATCTTTCATTTTTGGTGTCTTCCTTATCGCGTCTGGATTCGTATAACTCAGTAGCTTGTTTGAACTTTCCTCGCTTTGTCAAAGCTTCAATGTAAAATGATTCGTTAATTGGATCTGCTCTCATTCTCTTAGATGAATATATTAAGTTTCCAGCTAAATAGATGCACTCATCTCTCAACTCCTCATCCAAAAATTGGGCTGATATATCAAACAAGTATGCTAGATACTCTGTGGGAATCAACTTGGCAATTTCTATGTTCGATGACTTGTTCATCATTCTTAAAAATTCGGGTAGTTTACTTGGCTCTGAACTTTTCAAATCGTCAGCCAAGCTATCGGCAGAGACGACTGCATCCACAAAGGCATCGGGATCTATAGATGTGTTCATTATATCGTTCACCTTACTATCTATTCTTTTTTCCTTTTCTGGGTTCGGTTTTTGGTTTTTTAAAGCCTCTAATGAATCCTGCACTAGCCATTCCAAGAATCCAATCATTTCTTCTTGAGTCACCTCTGCGGCAGATTCCTTGTCTTTCACTAATCTTTCAATAACTTCCTCCTCGTGTTTCGAATGTTCTATCATCTGCTGTGCAAACATGGGATCGTATTCCAATCCATCTGCGTCGAATTTGGCTCTAATTTCTCGTTCTATCTGAGCCGGTGACTTGTTTCGAAATTCCTCAGGTATCAAAGACTCTTCTTTCTTTTTAGAATTCTTTCCAAACTTGGACCTGGACTGCTGTCTTGAAATTTTTCCAACACTCAAATCTTCTACACCATTCTGATTCTTGGGTATTAACGACAAAAAGCTGTCATCTATAGCGTTATCATTTAAATTGTTCTTGTTCTTCGGTGTAGAAAGTCTTGGATGTGGAGTCGGATTTAGATCGTTTGGTTTGATTCTCAAAAATCTTACCTGGTTTATTCTAACTAATTTGCGTCCTCCATTAGTAAGAGTTATTATATCCCGATGCCTGAGCATTTTTTTCACTATACTTAATGTGTGAGGTATGTAATAATGAAGAAGAAGATGTCTCTTGGAGTTGCAATGAAAAAAATGTTTCCTCTCAGCGGCGCTGGGTTGAAAAATTATAATGAGGAAAAAATAATAGCTATAAGTTTCTTTTTGTGCTCTTGATTTGTTTAATTTTCAAAGCACTCTTTGATTTACGAAAATCGGATCTTCTTTGAACCTTTTCGGCAACTTTATCTTAATCAAATATACAGATGCTAATAATCCTGGGTCTTCCAGTCTGATAGTTGCAGAAAATGACGGATACACAAGACTGACGTGGAGAAAGACACACCTCTTCCCCTGTTAGAATTGCTCTTTAAAAAAACAATTTTCGATCCAGCATGCTCGATGATCACTACCAGAAACTACCTCTTTAAAACGTAAACAGGATCTTTGGTATAACTAATAAATCAAAAATAGATATGAAATACGACAATCAAAAAAATAAAAAATATGTGCTCCTTATCAGGGGCTCGAACCCTGGACATTTCGGTCGACTTCTGAAACGAGAATCCTTAAAAGCCGAACGCTCTACCAACTGAGCTAATAAGGATGGAACACAATGTTTTTACTTAAACTTTGTCCATACCAAAAGCACTATTATGCCATAAATTCGGTCAATGAAACCCAGCGAAGCTGGTCGATTTGGCCTAGTGGTATGCAGCTCTGTTCTTAACAGACAGATGGTGGGTTCGAGTCCGGCCTGGGGTACAGAAAGAGATGAAAGCGCTAAAAGTTGCTTACAAAGATAAGCCAGAATCAAGCTGAGATAGACTTTTCCCCACAGGGGTTTTTAATGCCGCTCGGAGAAATTCAAGATGATAGATATCTTGTTAACTGTCCACCCAGGGTGGCCTTGGTAAATTTAGTGCACCAGAAAATTCATCACAATAGAAAAAACATACCACAAAAAGGTATTCTTCATTGGGGGGCCGGGTGGCGCCTCTCTGCTGTCAGGGGTTATAGTAAGTTAGATAAGGTTATGTAACGTACATAGTTCACTGACGGGTCTACTGCTCTGCTAAATGGGCCTAACGACGAGAATATTAGATTAATTATTATTATTATTATGTTTTTAATGCCGCTCGGAGAAGTTCAAGATGACAGATATCTTGTTAACTGTCCACCCAGGGTGGCCTTGGTAAATTT